>SSNR01000014.1:2150488-2190738 GCA_006937965.1 Callopanchax toddi
CCCCCCCCCCCCCACCCCATGGTGTGCCTTGTGATTTTTTTTCAATAACAAAGTGTACCTTGGCTCAAAAAAGGCTGAAAAACACTGCCTTTAATATTGTGATCAAAAACATTGAATCTGAATTCTGAGGCTGCTCTGTAAATAGTTTTCAAATAAACAATACATATAGCTAATTCTGATCAATTATATCAATTTCAGACTTAAAATAATGTACAGATCTAAGCCACACCCACTTCCGGGCAAATTATGTCACTTCTGGATCGCGGTCCGCCCACTTCCGGTTTAGGCCCCACCCACTCCGAGTACAAATACGGATACAGATAATTTAGGTAGTTGAACAGATACAGATACAGATAATGCAGTACTCGCTCATCCCTAATCATAACAGTGTTGTTTTTGGGAGCCACTTTGGTTTTAGTCTTAGACTTTTGCTGGTTAGTTTCAGTCACATTTCTATATGTGATTGCTTTAGCTCAGTTTCGTCAACCAAATCTCAAACAGATTTAATCTAGTTTTAGTCAGTTTTAGATTTTTAGGCTGTAAAAATGAACTTTTAATCATTTAACAAAATAATTGAGGTGAATATGTTGGAAATTAGAATAGCTAACAATCAATACAAAAACACCATAGGCCGTTTTGACATTAAACAGGAAAAGCAGCAAAAAACATCCAGAGAGGACAAAACTACAATAACCAAAGTATTCAGTCAACACTATAAGTATTGGTCTAACATTCAGCCATACTGATAACACAGACATGTTGATGTTTAATGAATAAAATCACTAATCAGGACCTAAAGCTCGTTAGCCTAGCCATTAGCTCCTCAAAAGTTTGAAGGTAGTGCCACATTTTTAGTAAAACAAAAGAAACAAAAACGTAAATGACTCACAGTGGAGTTGATTAAATAAGTACACAATATGGAATCAATCAGCAGGGTTGTCACAAGCTGTCAAGAAGTAGTCTTTTTTCCCCTATCTTCTTTCTTCCCTCTTTTATATATTCTTTGAACAAGTATCCATTTGATGACATCAGTGCACCGCCAGAGACAAAACATCCCCGCCACAATAAAAGTATGTTTGGAAGTGGAGATTGAGTTCAGATGATTGATAGCAAAAAGACTCCACACACTAGCGTTTTCGTCTCGTTGACGAATTCTCACGGACATCTCGTCTCATTTTAGTCATCAGAGCTCTGTTTAGCTCGTCTCGTTAGTCTAGAAACAAAGATGCGCTAATGCTAACTTTGTTATAGTCTTCGTTAACGAAAACAAAACTGCTTCATAATTTAGCAGTTTTAGCAAGTAAAAGAAATCACTGAATATGACTTGAATGGTAAATTTGAAAAGCTAATGCTAGCTGTAGGGAAATTCACCACATTAACAGTTTCATTAATATCAATTACTTTGCAATTATTCTGAGTTTTCCATCTTTTTAAGTCCTGCCGAGTGCCAAATGGTGATCATATTTTTCATGCCTGATGCTAATATACGTTTTAACATCTGGCTTTCCTCCAATGTGCACACGGCCCTGTTCGCTCTTCATTAGGTCAATAACCTTGCTTTGACCTTTAGAGCGCCAAAAATGACCTCACCTATCAATTCTATCTTATCTAACATTTTTAAAAAGTTCTGGATTTTTACTAACTGACTGTAGAGCATGTGAGAATGTTCACCATAGTGTTTATGCTGCAACCAGATTAAATACAACAGAGGGCAGCTGGTTTAACTTTACTCCCACACAAATTGATTATGTTGACAGTGCTATAAGTTTTGTGTGTGCAACATAACTTTGAGTAAACACTGTTACTCCTCTGAAGAAGTTATTTCACGGCTTCATAAAGCACGTTTTTTAATTCAAACTTTGCCCTTACAATAATCTAGAACAATTTATTCTAATAATTTTTAGGAAAGCCTATAAGAAAACAAAACATTCTCATTAGTCATTGCTAGCAAAGAGAAAACAAGAACAATGCACTGTATTTGTTCACCGCTGTGGCCATTAGAAGTAAAATACTTGATAGAAAACACACATAATCTTCTCTACTATGGTCACTGAAACATATCTAATACAGTAGTTTTCAACTTTAATGTAGCTGATCTAACCTAATCAAGAAGGTACAGAACATTAAAGATCTAAATTTAGAATTCACTTATATTTAAATGCTTCTTTAGAAAATGTTGCTGATTAATTGTTACATTGATCATAAAAAGTTAGTTTGAAAAGTTTCAGCATTTATAGCTCATCGCAATACAGAAACACCACTGATTGAAAATGGGCTTGTTTTACATTTGACTTGTTACCGTAATTAGGCGGTTTCATTCATATGTATTTGATACATGTAGGTTAATATAAATAATGAATTTGTCATGGAATTCCACAAGGTCGTGTGTTTGGTCCCATACTTTTATATGACAGGATTAAACAGCAGGGCATACATTTGCTGTAGCTACGCTGACGACACTCAGCTTAATTTTTCTAATAGGCCTTACACAGTAAAAGGATAATTAGACTATAAACGTGTCTTAAAATCAAACAATTTAAATTTTCTGTTTTTGGTCTACATCCAGATCCTGGGCAGGTGCCGTCACGCCAGCAGGCTGGACAGCACCTCGGTTCACTGGGTATCATTAGTGGGGATGCAGATACTTCTGCACCCTTGGATCGATTTATTGGTGGGGACACGTCACCTCCATCCATGCCAAATCTACACCCACGCTTTGACAGCTGTATTAAATGCGTGCTAATACTCACTGCATTCTTTTGGATCTTGGTTGTTGCGGATGAGGACTTTTTGGCTCGACGTCCTGAAGAGCGACGTCCAGTTGAGGGTGTTGTAGAAGCAGAGGCGGCTGTTGTTGAAGATGTAGACGTTTCCGGCGCTGATCTCACTCAGAGACTGGAACTGGAGAGAGGAGATCCAACGCTGCTTCAGGATCAACAGAGAAATACCACTTCCACTGCAGAGGCAGATAAATGAAAGGGAAAAATGAATGAGAAATCGGAAAAGATTCGAAAAGTAAAAGTTGAAAACACGGAGGCTAATTTGGACAAGAACATTAACAAGAAACACAAGTAAGGACTCGGAAGACAACGGACGGGTAGAACAGAGAGAGAAGATGTAATAAAAACCCTGATGAAAAGGTGATAGAGGTGGAAAGCATTAAAATGTGTCTCGCTAATTAGAATAAGGACAAAGAAAACAGCCTTATGGAAGGAGAACAAAAAGGTAAAAGTAGTAATGAGAAGAGAAAAGCTTTACAAGGTGTGACAAAAAGTACGAGATGATTAGAAAGTTGCGGATGTAGCTGCAGCTACATACTCATTACTGGTGAATAAAAAAGAACCAAGGCTGAGCCTCTTTGCCTGCGTTATCACTTGGATCTGCCACTTGCAAGCAGCTCCAGAACCAGTTATCAAACTAATCAAAGCTGAGCGACAGCGGCGCTTCAAAGAGCTTCCGTTTAAAGCCAGACCAGTCAGCTCAGAGAGACCGTGCTGAATGAACAAAGCTGAATATGTCTGTCATATATAATGTATAAAATGAAATAAATGGAATTCAATTTAAATTCTAAGTCAGACAAAAAGGCTGTCATATGACACAACCATTTAATGACTGGACACTGAGTGATGCTATTGTACTGTAACCGTCATCACTTCCATTTATCTCTTCTATGATTTACGGACCTTGCGTTTCTGATTGGGGGATTTTGCTCTAAAGAGCAATCCTCCGGTCATACTACGGAAACACGCTGCTGATTAAACCTAGAATAAACCTTCTTTGGCCAGTAAAAATGTGGACATGTAATTCAATTAACGGAACCCTACTTGAGTGGTTACTTATTTTGGAAAATTGTAATTTATTCATGTAACTCAGGAAACATTCATGGAATTCCACAAGGTCGTGTGTTTGGTCCCATGCTTTCATACGACGGGATTAAGTGGCATGCATACATTTGTTATTGCTATGCTGATCAGCTTTATTTCCACACACAGCATTCTGATTGTGTGCTTTTACTCATACCTATAAAGAGTTCTGCCTCCGATGGTTGCCAGGTTGGAAAAAACACTCAGATCCGTCATGTTTTCAGGCCAAGACTGGATGTTCAGGTAACCTAAAATCACATCAAAAGACATGGTTTAGGGACTCTAAGCATTCTAAGTCATCTTTAAACACACAAAACACTAAAAAAGTGGCATTTGATGAAGGTGCAAGGAAGTTATTAATTTATTGCTTCAGCCTCAGAGAAGAAGTTGTTTCTCGGCCTTGCTGTCTAAACTTTAAGGCTGGTCAATCTCCTGCCTGAGGGACAGAGGGTTAACAGTCAATAGGCTGGATAGGTGGGTTCCATCATTATTTTATTTGCTCTGGTTCTCCTACTGCTGGTGTAAATGTCCTTTGGAGCAGTTGTGCCCAAACCTTTTGGCTTTTGACCAACATAATAAGTCACAGGCACTCATAACTCTAATGTTGCTTAAAGTACACAAACACTAAAAATTAGACCATTTAACAAAGAACCTTATCAACAAATATATTATTTATATTCTGTTTAGGCTATATACGTCATTTACAATCAATTTTAAAGTTAGCTTGTTTTTTTGTGGAACTTCTCAAGACCCCCTAATTGGTATTTCATGACCCCGACGTTGGGAATCAATGCCCTAGGTCAAGGATGTCCAAACTTTTCAAGATCTCCAAGTTAAAAGTCTTTGGGGGCCAAATAAATTTCTTTGTTTTTTTTAAATGCAAATGGTTTTAGAGTAATTTTCTGACTTTGTACTGCTCAAAAAATAGACATAAAAGGGTCTCAAATGTTTGCTTCAGTAAAAGAAAAGCATCAGATTCCCTGGATTTGATTGGTCAATTGCTTTATAGTTTCTTGAAAATAAATTCTAGTACGTTATCAGCAACAAGAACGGGATCTGGGTCCCTCTTTCTTCAGTAAAGCTGCTGGATGTAGCCAGATTTTCTGAAAGAAGTTCACATCTGCTGTTTAGTAAGTGTTTGTGGTTCCATTTACCAGGAAATTTAACTAAAAAAATAAACCTGGTTAATGAAAAACTTATACTTTGGATTGAGCTGAAATGTTTACATTTTAAAAAGACATTTAAAAAAAAAAAAGATTAAATTCTACCATTTTGGAAATGCAGTTGAGGGCCACAGAAAATCACTCAGAGGGCCGCAAGTGGCCCCCGGGACACACTTTGGATATGCCTGCCCTAGGTACTCAAAAGATGGTTCACAGGCCAGACCTGGCCTGCGAGCCTCTATTTCTGCCCTCCAACCATGTACTGTGCTCCCCAAGCCGTCAATATTTCATAAAATCCGCCGCAAGTCGGCGCTGCACCTCACGCAATTTTAGGAAGAGGAACTACTTACACAGGCGAGCAAGGGGCATGACCCCCTCCCCTGACTGGGGATCTATCGCACACCCACCCCTCCCCTACCTACGTCATGCGTGACTGAGTCTGTCTGCTTTGAATGTAGTGAGGCGTTTTTTTTCCTGAGTCTCTGTTTCCCCTAAGGATTGCGGAGAAATGAAACACGTTTTTTTATCCTTAAGCAACCTCCCTCTTGTTTGCCATCCATCCCCCTCTTATCAAAAGGGTGTGGCGTCCGCGGTCTGCCTGTTCCTGTAATGTGTTCTACATGTTCTGTGTGTCTAATCTTGGTCAGGTTGTACCGTCGTTGTACCAGGACGCTGGTTCAATGACAAATAAAGCTGATTCTGATTCTTCTGATTGTAGTGGCCACAGGGTCTGGTGGCACCTGTGTCTGGTTGCTTCACTTCTGTGGCTACATTGGAGCTTACTGCCATCAGTGTGCAAATGACTGACTGATGTAAAGCGCTTTGGCTATACAAATGCATTTAGAGAACTGAATCCCAAAGTTTCACTTTCTGACCCCAAAATTAACAATGACATTAACTGGTGACTCTAAATACTGGTTAAAATGTACAAACACTGCTCAACAGGGTCATACTGAAAACAGCCTCAACTAGATTATACTTTTATCCAAGCATGATTTTTGATATTAGTCATCATCTTCATAGATGTTTTTATCTTCCTCGACTTCTACGAGTTTTGGAGGAAGTACACCCATTGGTGAAGCCCGGATTGTCCTCTCTCAAGCTACGATCATCAGTTCCTCTGGTGGGAGTCGGGACCCTAATACGTTTCTAGGCCAGCCTAAAAAAAAGATCTTCCAGAATGTCCTGGGTTGGTCCGAGGGTGTCCCACTAGAAGAACATAACCAGAAAACCTTGACACCACAGTAAATGAAGAGCTTCATTTTCTGGTTAGCTCCCTCTTCACTAGAACAGTTTGTATTTTTCAGCCTCCAAGTGAAGTATGGTCATCGGTGAGTTGTTTTAACTATGCTGGCTGTTTTTGTGGCCCATGATGAGGGGGGAGGAGGGGTGTGAGATCTTCTGCTGAAGTCCAAAACCATTCTTCATCTTTGCCACATTATTGTTTAAGCTGTCTGCCTTACAATGATCAACAAGTTTCTCCACCACCCTACTAAACATAGACAGGACTCAATGATCAAACCAGCAACATTGGTGTTATCTGCAAACATCGCAAAATGACTGCCAGGAGATCTTGCAGAAAATCCATAGATGGGTAGTGTGTATAGCAGGGTTAGTCAAGAATAACCAGGAGTGCACATAAATGGTCCACCAGAATGCGTATAATGCAAGCGTATTAGATCGTTCTGCCCGTACGCGCCTTTGCAGACTGGTGTTGATCGCATTCTCAATCGTGCAGCCCGCCATTAGACACTGATGGTGTGGTACGCACCAAACATCAGCACCAGGTAAAATTATGAGGACCTCTGATTATAACTCTTAAAGGTCCACATCAACATACATGACCTAGTCCTCAGTCCAGAAGGAAGGGGGGGGGGGTCCTGCTGCTGCTGATTAAAGGACTGTGGTGTGTGAATACATGATTACAATGTGGATTTAGTGGAAGAACCTGTACCCCTGGACTTACTGTGCATTCCAGAACCAGGGGTTCTGGATCCAGACCGCGGCCACTGTTTGGTGATAGCTGGTGTATAGGAAGGGGATCGGCTCAGGAAATTTTGAACAAATGCCTACAGTACATCCAGATTTGAAAGAAAAATGCTTGTTTGGTTTGCCATAGAGTTGCATTGAGAATTTCAAGCTAGAATCCTCATTCTGTGCTGGAAATGCAAGAAGAGACGACAGCATACTCTAATTAAATGAATGGATTTAATATTCGCGCAATTTGTCTGGTCGCACTTGCCTTTAATGACAGATTATATCAAATCAGCAGCAGTGGAAATGACATTATAGGGATTGAGCAGGAAGTAGCTGGGACGAAGGAGCCATTGCTCTTCCTTATTGCTCGGGTTTTCATTATGAAAATGCAGTTTCACTCCATTAGCTGTTTGGCTCCATGGCAAGTTGCAGTTTAATATGACAAAAGGGTTTGAATACAAGGTTTTTCTCATCCCTTTAGGCCTGTAAAAGCTAATGAATAAACACACACACTAAACGCAATGTATCCAATAGAGCATGTTTAAGAGTTCACTGACAAATTTTTTTAAAATCTGCTTTCTATTACTGTAGGAGACGCCAAACAATTCACAGAAACACACACAACGCATGCTAACACAGTTTTGTTGAGTCAGTGTTTCCAAGATTACACCAATAAAGACATTTCACCTGTGATCTCTTTCACAGTGCGGAAAGCATTAAGGCGCTCGGGGTTCATAGGTCCAATGCCATGATACATGTCCCTGGAATAAAAAACACAGACAGTTTCATATGTCACACAGCTAGAACACTAACTGTAAAGTGAGATTAATAAATTATCTAAAACAATCAGAGCGTTTATTCCAAAATGTATTTGAGCAGATTTCAGATCACCAGTAGGAGGTGCTAATTCTTCAACCCAAGCTGTAGACAAATATTGTGTACAGACTCAAATAATTTATCAAAAACAGTTAAACCTTCAATTTTTTTTTATTTTGATTTGTGCTAATCTCACATAACAATGAACCACTTTAGATCAAATGTAATTATCACATCTAGAATACAAATACATTTATTGTACACTTAATTTTTAAAACGACTACGTTGTAAACATCTTAATAACGTCAAAATAAAATACCTCGAATACCAATAAAAACTATATAACATTTCCTCATAAAGGCCGCACTATTGGGCTTTACTAATAATAATTAATGGTTACCTAATGACAAACTAACGGTTAGCTAATGATAAACTAACTAATCATATACTATAGACTTGTTGATAATATTGCTGTCAAAAATGAACTCATTTATAATAATTCACTATTAGTTCATGAAATTTTGGCCGTTAGTTCCTGATTAGTTCACTATTAGTTCATGATTTGTTAAATATTAGTTCATCATTAGTTCATGATTACTTCACCATATTTTGGCACTAGTTCACAATAAGGTCAAGACTATTTAGCACAAAGTCATGATATCACATCAGTTCATAATTAGTTCACTATTAGTTAACGATTAGTTCTCCATACATTCCTTATTAGTTCACTATTAATTAATAATCAGTTCACCATTAGGTCATATTTATTTCATTATTAGTTTGTGATTTGTTTCTTGCTAATGTTTGGTTAGTTCACTATTAGTTGATAGTTAGCGCACTATTAGTTCATAATAGGTTCACTATATTTTCAGAATCAGGTCACTGTTAGTTCACCATTAGTCCATAATTAGTTCATCATAACTTCATAAATTTTTCACCATTACATTCATGACTAATTTAAAACAAGTTCATTATTACTTCACTATATTTTATATATATATTATTTTTATTCACAACTACTTCACCATTTTACAATTAATTCACAATTAGTTTATGGTTAATGGCCAATTATTTCATCATAATATATGTTTACAATTATTTCAAAAGTAGTGAACTAATAACTTCATAATGAGTTCTGTGAACTCAGATCACTATACCTTATTTATGAGTTCACCATTAGCTTATGATGACTTCACTATTAGGTCATGATTGTTTTTACTTAGTTCATTATTAACTTACTATTAGTTAACCATTAGTTTATGATTACATCACCATTAGTTCACTATTAGATCACCATTAATTAATGGATATTTACCATTAATTCACAATTAGTATATGGTTAATGTACAATTATTTCATAATTAGCTCATTAAAAATCAACAATGAGTTCACCATTAGTTTAATATATGTTTACAATTATTTCAAAAGTAGTGAACTAATAACTTCATGAGTTCTGTGAACTCAGTTCACTATACGTTATTTATTAGTTCACCATTAGCTCATGACAATAACTTCACTATTAGTTCATGATTGGTTTTACTTAGTTCATTATTAGCTCACTATAAGTTAACCATTAGTTTATGATTACATCACCATTAGTTCAGTATTACTTCACCATTAATTCATGAATTATTTACTTAGTTTATGGTCAGTTCACTATTACTTCACCATTAATTAATGTCATTATTTACTTAGTTTATGGTCAGTTCACTATTACTTCAAAATTAATTAATGTCATTATTTACTTAGTTTATGGTCAGTTCACTATTACTACACCATTAATTAATGTTATTATTTACTTAGTTTATGGTCAGTTCACTATTACTTCACCATTAATTAATGTCATTATTTACTTAGTTTATGGTCAGTTCACTATTACTTCACCATTAATTAATGTTATTATTTACATAGTTTATGGTCAGTTCACTATTACTTCACCATTAATTAATGTTATTATTGACTTAGTTTATGGTCAGTTCACTATTACTTCACCATTAATTAATGTTATTATTTACTTAGTTTATGGTCAGTTCACTATTACTTCACCATTAATTAATGTTATTATTTACTTAGTTTATGGTCAGTTCACTATTACTTCACCATTAATTAATCTTATTATTTACATAGTTTATGGTCAGTTCACTATTACTTCACCATTAATTCACAAATTATTTACTTAGTTTATGGTCAGTTCACTATTACATCACCATTAATATATGTTATTATTAGTTTATGGTCAGTTCACTATTACTTCACCATTAATTAATGTTATTATTTACTTAGTTTATGGTCAGTTAACATTAATTCACCATTAATTAATGTTATTATTTACATAGTTTATGGTCAGTTCACTATTACTTCACCATTAATTAATGTTATTTACTTAGTTTATGGTCAGTTCACTATTACTTCACCATTAATTAATGTTATTATTTACTTAGTTTATGGTCAGTTAACATTAATTCACCATTAATTAATGTTATTATTTACATAGTTTATGGTCAGTTCACTATTACTTTACCATTAATTAATGTTATTATTTACTTAGTTTATGGTCAGTTCACTATTAATTTACCATTAGCTCCTGATTTCCAAACTATTACTTCATAATTGTTTTTACTTAGTTCATTATTAGCTCACTATACTGTAAGTTAACCATTAGTTTATGGTTGCATCACCATTAGTTCACTATTACCTCACCATTAATTCATGAATTATTTACTTAGTTTATGGTCAGTTCACTATTACTTCACCATTAGCTCCTGATTTCTCAAGTAGTAGTTCATGATTGGTTTTACTTAGTTCATTATTAACTCACTATTAGTTCACCATTAGTTTATGATTGTTACCATTCATTCACTATTACTTTCATCATTAATTCATAAATTGTTCACTTAGTTTATGTTAAGTTCACTATTACTTTACCATTAGCTCATGATTACTTCACTATTAGTGCATGGTTGTTTTTATTTAGTTCATTATTATCTTATTATTAGTTAACCTTTAGTTTATGATTATGTTACCATTCATTCACTATTACTTCACCATTAATTCATGAAGTTAATGAGTAGTTCACTATTGTTTCACCAATATTTTATAATTGGTATACTTAGTTCATGATTTAGTTCACTACTAGTTTCTCATCAGTTTAGGAATAATTCACCTTTAGTTTATGACTAGTTTATTATTAGTTTATTGTTATTTCACCATTAGTGCACTATTTATTCACCATCAGTTAATCTTTAATAAAGCACATTTCTGCAGCCCATAATAGATATTACCCAATAAGTATGTTTGATTAGGAATCTAACAGTAAGTTCAATTTAAAGATGGTGAGGAAATTGATACCAACCTATTATAACTCCCTCTCAGCTTTATTTCTGCAGCTCAATGCTTAAGAAAAAAATGACTTCATAATGAGCCATGACATGGGTAAGAAGGAAACCTTTTCAGATGCTTACCCTTTGATGCCGGTTATGAGGAAGATGAGGTTGCCGTTGATTTTGGTGCAGTTTACAAATTTATCGATGTTGCTGGCATCCACCGTCTGAGCCGCCTGCAGGCTGCCTGTCCCGATGCCATCACACACTGACAAAACAAACACAATTTGAGACAACGTTAATGTTGTTTACATTTGATAAGAACAAGTGTAGTGTCGTCCAAAGCGTCCTTGCACAGCAGAGACCCCATGCCGGGACGCTGCTATTAGCCATTTTTCACTGCAGTGTTTTTCTCCTCTTTCATGAAAATAAAGTCCTTTGGTGCATAGGCAAGGCCGTGGCCCTTCTCCAGGCGTTTGAATTCTTTTGATGAAAGCACAGGCCAATCTACATCCAATTCCTCTCTATAATGAATTCATTACATCTGCATTAATTACACTTGCAGTCTAGTGCGAGCCAAGTATTTCTGACACAGGCGAAGGGGATGATGAATAAGGCTGGCATTAAGTGGTGTAACCAGTTTTTGATAGTGATTTATACCAGCCAATTCCATATCTGAAATGTTAATTTGTTATCATTTCCCACAGTTCCTTGGGCTATCCCTCATTAACCCCTCCCTGTGACGTGACGATGTGATCGAGAGATTAGCCAATCAATGGACGCCACAGCCAATAAGTGGCGCCTGAAGGAAAACATTACCGCCTTCCCTCCAAAGAAGAAAGGGCAAATCAGTTGTGAGAACAATATGATGAAGGGGCTAATCTTTGGTATTGAGCTAATGTAGTTTAATTCCACATCAAACATTTGAGGTATTTAGCTGCTGCTCTTGTAGCAAAGCGACTTGTAATTACTGAGCAGGTAGCAGTTCCTCATTAGGAGACTATTTTCTGTTAATTAACACGCCGACTGATGTTGGGATCAAACATGTGACCTCCATTTATGCCGTACTTGTCCTCCAGAAAGTAATATGCACTGAATTTGTACTGCTTTAATAAGAAAGAAAAGGTGAGAAAATAACCTATCTGGATACATCTGAATGAGAAGACATGTTTGGTGTTGGCAGTCGGGGGAAGGGTAATTGGAATATGTGTACTTAAGGAATTATAAAGAGCAAATCTGGCCCCACAAGGTCAAATTAAATGTTTTTTTTCCCAAAGCTTTTAAATTAATTCCTGTGGGTTACCATTAATCCAGCATCCTCACTGTTAGCGTAATTAGATTTAAATGTTTTAACTACGTAAGCTCTTCTACCGACAGTAAATGTAGCCGGCTGCTGAGTGAAATCTTCATCTCAGCCTAACTTGCAAGTCGGGAACTATTTCTGCTTGTACTGCATTTTATACCTCAATGACATGACACCCAGTGCAAGAAGTTGTCTATTCTTAGCACTGAGACACACAAAAAGTCAGGAGTTATAAAAATGGACCGGTGATGGGAGGTTAAGAGTTACTAAGTGTGTAAAATGTTGACACTTAAGGTGAAACCATCAAAGTAAAACATCTGTGTTACGTTGGAGTTCATTTTAATCAAGGAAAAAACTATTTTGGTGAAGTTTGAAAGATTTATATGTTTTTGTTTTTACGAAGACTTCCACTCTTGTAATGCATTTGTCACAACAGCATTTCAAGATGGTCGTCGCAGCTCATTGGCCGTCAAGAAATTATCACAAGTTAACCAATTTTAATAGACATTGAGCTCATTTCTGGTGTCAACGCAGATAAAGGACATCCCAAACACATTATTCTCAATGCTAACTGAAGTCAACTTGTTTAGACTGGTGGCAGAAACTGATTTTCATTTGGAGTCATCTTGATTCAAGATGGCCGCCACAGCTAATCCACAAAAATAGCTTGAACTTAGTCATTTTTGCAGATATTGATGTAAAGTTGATAGGGTAGCAGCTGAAAGTCATTCAAGACACGAATTTACTAACTAGCTAACAAATAGGGCCAGATACTTGTAAATATTTTCAAATCTACTACTGGAAGTGATTGAAAGCTGTCCCGTTGACAGATTTTAAGTATTAAAAAGTAGTCAATAGATGCACATGTAGCCAACACAATTCAAGATGGCTGCCATAGCTCATTGACGTTAGTAAACAGAGATATGCTAATGGCCATTTTTACAAATATTGAGGTAATTCTTCACGTGGTTGAAGCGTATTCTCCCCAAAATGTACTTTTAATGCTAACAATTGCACACAACCTTATATTACCAAGTTAGATTACACAGTGCAAGATTGTTGTAAAAACTCAAAAACTCTAGCAACAAGGGGCCCAACACGTCGATCGTGATCGGAATCGGTCCAAGGGGAGGGGGCGTGGTCAGGGTGCCACGTGAGTGCTCCAACAGGGGTGCTGATCCACGGTCCAGGGGCAAGAAGGGGTGGTGGATGTGCCGCAGACACGGTAGACTGCCTCAAAAGAAGCGCGTTAGGTAAAAAAGTTTGGGCATCCCGATTTAGCATGCAAATCAGTGGGCTTAATGTCTGCATTCAACGGGTGTTAGGCTTTTAGCTTTATAATGCAAGGACAACATAACATTGTTTACCTTTAGGACAGATGTCGGTGCAGGGTATGCACATTTTGATTCGGTTCTCCTCAACTTCCATCTTGTTACTGGGACATGCTCTGACACAAGAGCTGTGGTCCACCACGAAGTTATCTGCCAACAAACACAATGGTGGTTTCATTTGTTACATGGATTCGTAAAAAAACATCCTAGAAGAACATTACCGATACTCAGAAAATGCTGTATTTTAATTACATTTGTCAAAATTAATGGGCAGGGGTTGCAGCTGGGGAAGAAAAGTAAATACATTTGTTCCCTGGTAGCAGCTTTGGACAACAACGTCCTCGTCTGATGATTGGTAGGGTCTTGAATATGCAATCTGTTGATGTAGCTCTACTTTTAATGCATGCTCTGTTAATTACTGCCACACTCCAACTGCATAACCGTGAAAGCAAGAGCTAAGATTTGCTCTGCAGCTGCCAGAAGTTGGAGCAGATGGTGCAGCGACAAGCTGATTGAGATACACAATTTGTTTAGGTTAGAGCCATTTATCTTGTCTTGAAATAATTGTCTGGAGTCTCATTTCAGGATAGATTAGAGGATAAACACTTCTTCAATGAACCTTAATTAGCATCCTTATGAGTATCTACTTCATGTTTAGTGTTTAGGAGCAAATTGCTACGTTTTCCTTAGACTTACGGGGACATTTCTTGACACAGAAGGCTCCATAGGTGTACTTGGCTCTGGGGTTGTGTTCTAACTGGAAGGATGTGGGGTTGTACACAAACGGTTGAGGACATTGGGTCACGCACGCTCCGCTGTCATTGAAATTGGTGCAAGCCTGCAGAGAAAACACGAGTACAGTTAGCAGACAGGACAGGATACAACTGAGACTCGTCCTCGAGGGTGTGTGGAGTTGAGAAGGTGACGCCAGGGGAGAATTTCAGGCATAAGTCACTGTGACTGAAAGAGTATTACAGCAGCATTTCATTTTTACGTGGGATTACGACATGCGAATCATGCAGCTGCTCCTTGTCTCTCTGGATGCCAAATGGGGGAAAAATTGAAGCCATTGATCCAGAGCCATGATGTAAACGGTGTAATGTTTTCCCATAAACCCCTTAAGCATCTTGTCGTGCGTGGCCGCGGTCTGCAATGGCAGTAATTGAATTGGATGAGCCTTTCTGTGAATTACAACAGCAATATCAACTCTGTCACCAAGTATGAGTTTGCAAAGCAGGACAAAGTTGGGGGTGATAAAATGATATTAATTGGAACACCAAATCACCAATTTGTTCTTTGAAGGGGGCTAGCGCTGCAGAGCTTTACAACACCGTAAAAAGGCAAATAATTCATCAGCAAGTAAATAAAGTGTATCAGTTACAGGGGGGGGGGAGTTGAGCATGTAGAATGGGGTGGATATAATGTGTGATGAGAAACAAATTTATACTATACAGTACAATACATACAGTGCAATAATTGATACATAAAACACGTTTAGACGAATAATACTGTGTGATATAGTACAATAGGATAAAAATTATAGGAAACAACTGGGTAAAAGGTTAGATATATGAGATTTATGAAGTGATATGAGGTGACATGTGTGACACGTGTTGTGTGATGAGATATGGTACAAGGGTTAGGGAGATATGTGATGTGACATGAGATGGGATACAACATATGACATAAATCTGATATATTTATGATATAAGATATATATAATAATTTATGTGATGAGACATGTGATATGAGAAAATCATATGAGAAAATCTGATCAATTGATAGGATATATGTGATGTGACATGAGATAGGATATGGCATATGAGAAAAATCTGATACATTGATTGCTATAAGATATGATGTATGTAATGGGATATGAGATATACTGTATGTTATGTCAATCAATAACTCAGATTTTTCTAATGTCATATCTCATGACAGGAGAGACAAATTATGTGAAGAGACATGAGATAGAATATTAAAAATGACATGCCAGGTCAATCTGATATATTGACTGATATAAGATGAGATGATATAAGTGATGGGACATGAGACAGAAAATGAGAAATGACCTCTGAGATAAATCTGATCTACTGATATACAATATGAGACATGTGATGAGACATGAGATAGGATATGAGATTTGACATATGGGAAAATCTGACATATTGATATAAGAAATGAAATGAGAAATGTGATGTGACACCATAGGATATGACATACGAGAAAAGTCTGATATATTGATTGCTATAAGATATGATATATGTGATGAGATATGATATACAGTATATATATATATTTTTATATCAAACAATAAATCAGATTTTTCTAATGTCATATCTCATGACAGAATAGTCGAGATATGTGATGAGACATGAGATAGAATATTAAAAATGACAAATCAGATATACTGATTGATATAAGATGAGATGATATATGTGATGAGACATGAGATAGGATATGAAATATGAGATATGAGATAAATCTTAGGATATGAAATATGATATATGAGATAAATCTGATATACTGACATTAGATATGAGATGATATATGCGATGTGACGTGAGATAGGATATGAGATTTGACATATGGGAAAATCAAATATACTTAAATATAATATGAGATGATATATCTGATGTGACATGGGATACATTTGACATAAATCTGATATATTGATGATACAAGATATGACATATATGTGATGTGACAAGGAACAGGATATGACATATGAGAAAATCTGATATATTGATTAAAGAAATGAGATATGTGATGTGACACGAGATAGGATATGACATATGAGAAAGATCTGATATACTGATTGCTATAAGATATGATATATGAGATATATCATATAGGAAACAATAAATTAGATTTTTCTAATATCATATATCATGACAGGAGAGATGAGAAATGTGATGACATGTGAGATAGAATATTAAAAATGACAAACATGATATAGACATGATATAAGATGAGATGATATACGTGATGGGACATGAGAGAATATGAGAAAAACCTGATATACTGATTAAGATATATGAGATTATTTATGTGAGGTGCGTAAAATGAGATGTCACATATGGTATGAGACAGAATCACAACTGAGTATCACTAAAAGGAATTTGAGACTAACTAGTGGTTCCTGTACCACAGTTTGGGAACCATAGATACGTGTTTAACTATATAACACAATAAGACACATGATATGTATGTTATAATACAAATAAATATACATGTGTTTTGAACAGTGCTGTCCCCTGTAGCACCCTCCACCAGGTAATAGACTACTAAAGCACTCAAAACCAGTAAGATACTTGGCTCAATTCTCACCTTAGAAATCAATTATGTTCTTTTTATCACTGGATATAAAACCATTAAAGAAATTAAAAAGCAAAATGGGGAAAAAGAGAAAAGTCAGTGAAGAAAATGTAAGTTTTTGTGTTGCAGACGTACAAAGCAGTCGGTGTCTTTGGGCCCGAAGCATCCGCCGGCGCACTCTCGATGACAGCAGTCGCTGACGTAAGGCCCGAAGCACCGACCGTCACACTGCTCTGCACACACCGTTTTTGTCACTGCCCAGGAAGTGAAAAGACAGAATATTAAAAGGTCCGACACAAACGTTCACATACATCCATAAAAGAGACAATACCGCCGCGCTCAACCTTCATCTCAAGTCGGAAAACTTCAGGCAGAATGAAATTTGAAGCTCCGGCAAACCCAAAGGTCGGACAGGCGGATTTGTAAGCAAGTCGTCGCCGGCTTGAATACCCAGACAGACTTAAAAAAAAAAAACCATGAAGCGCTCTCTTTTCTCTCAACACCTGCTCTACAGCTGTCCTTGAGCGAGTCTCTCATCCTCCAGATTTAGCCCAGCGACTAGCTGCTGAAAATTACGCTTGGCAGGTACAAATCTGAGGCGGCGCGCCGCTGCTGGAGGAAATTTAGCCGCTTTAGTCGAGATTTAATTTGAGGGGAAAAAAAGAGGAAGAAGAAATCCAATTGTACTGGATTTCACTGGGTGATTTCTGCCAAGTGTCCTGATCCCCAGAAAGCCTCACTTCATCTGTTGCCATACCAACTCCAGTGGAAACCAACTCAATATTTACTTTTTTCCCCCTGTATTCAAAACCAATATAAAGGAAGCCGGTCTGGGTATTAATAGCAAAATCTAAATTTGTCTGGTACCTATTAGTTTAATTTTGAAGAACCATCGTCCAATGCCAGCCACAGAGACAGCAGGAGCTCAGTTATGAACTGCTGTCTTTACTCTCCACTGTGTCGGGAATGATGCAAAGTGAACAAGAAACATAAAAACTGTGATCCTTATCAGTCGAATTAAAGATTAGTGGCTCTTTTTGTCAATTTTGCTTCAAATTGCACCAGATCTTAGCATTTCTAATGATAAAAACAAATACATCTACATTGTTATGTCCATAATTTTGTAAAATACATTAAAATGTTGTTAGATATGCAGATTATTTAAACCTTTTTTTAATTTTTCAGTGCTTACACTGGTTTGTGAATTCAATAAAGGTGAGTAAAAGTCTATAAACCACCACTGAGGAGCTCACAAAGCATCAAAACTAATAATGACAAAACCGATTATAGGGGATTATGGATTTCTCTAACAGACAGTGGTGTCCACCAGATTTTTTCACATCACTGTAGGTTAAAAACCAGCAAGATAAGGGAAAAGTATCAGCTTTAAACCTTTAAATGGCATGTCATAAACTTAATTATAAGATAATTCTAAAAAAAAAGTATGAGGATGTGTCATATTCTGCCCCCTTGTGTCTGGTTTGTGCCTGTGTTCCTCCTCCTGTGTCCTGCACTAATCCCCTCCAGGTGTATTATGGTGTACTATATTACATTTATATATTTTCCCTAATGTTAATAAAACATTTTTGTTAATTATTTTTTTTTTGGGTTTAAGAGTGAAAAGAAAAGAATAGGTTTATTTTATTGGAAGAAAAGTGAATCATATTGCTTTAAAAATCACTTAAAGGGACATTTTAGTCATTTTAAAGTACATTTTTTTTAGCAAACATTGTATTAAATACCCAAAAAATTGCCACTAATTTTTCACCAATCTGCAGCAATCTCTCTTCCGACCTTAAACCAGCCGTCACTTAGAGTGATGTCACCAGTGGGTTCTGATAAGTCGTCACTTCAAAATGACCAAAATATCACTTGAAGTTTGTTGTAAAATTGTTTTATGATTTGCAGAATAAAAAACATTCTTTTAAACATAAATGGGTCGAAAACTATGTTAAAGGATAAAATAGTGTCGGTAACTAAAAATAAACTTGCTTTATTGTCAATTCCCATCTTATTTTGAAAACCTTCACCACTCATACCAAGCAAAACAAGTCAAATAAGTAATTATTATTCTATGTTTCTGCTGTTATTTTTAATGTATTTATGTTTTTGGACATTTTATGGAAAGTAGGTTAGCAATGTCTGGCCAAAAGCAAAAACCTTAGATTGTTTGTGTCTTTGGCAAAAGCTTAATCCCAACGCACTGGTTAGCTACTGCACCATTTCCTGATGTGGTACATGGCATGCTTGGGCATATTGTAACAGGAAGTACTTTTAATGAAATACGAAGACATGGCAGAGTCAGGACATCTTTATGAAGGCGGTAAGGCTGAGATTATTACACGCTCTGATCCCCAAAATGTAATCCATTCATTCAAAGATCATTTTAGAATCCTTAATATATTACGTGGCAAAATTCTGTGGGTATTTACAAGTATAAACATCATTATCATTAGCAAAATGTAGCATTCCGGTGCATTCAGGTCAACTTTGACAGGATTTTGCTAAACTTACTGTGACATTCAAAATTTAAGCCAATGAATAGGTTTATAAAAGAACTGGAACTATTTTAAGATGGCAACAATGAACTTAGTTATCCATTAGCCGATTGGGTTTATGGTTTTTATTAATTTATCATACGCTTTTATCCGCCTGTCTTACAATGAATGTTTCTGGTCTGTAGGAGGAAACTGGACTAATTCATGTACAAAGACAGCATCCAAACTCCAGGAGTTGAACCTGCAACCTTCTTAATTTGAGGCAACCATGCTACCACTTCCCTTTTTACTCTACTTCCCCACCTTTTTTTTTTTTTTATACAAAGGTGGAGATAATTGTTCACACAGAAATACATCTAAATACCTCCTAAAGGTATTCACCACCTCATCAGTAATGCTACATAACGTTAGCATGTAGCATACTCACAGGTCTGACACTGGTTCTCCTGAGGGCCCCAGCAGCGTCCGTTACACGAGCGATGACAGCGTTTGCCTGCAAAACACACCAACAACGTCTTCACATTGGGATCTGACACAGCGAGGCAACATCCCCCCCCCCGACTGGTGACAGCGATGCATCTGTCGAATCTCTTGCGCCGCACTTTTTGGTCTTTGAGGAACATGAGCGTGAAATACAGGCCTCTACTCCTTCCTGTCAAGCGCTCACATGGAAAGTGGGACCTGACAGAGCGCTCAAAGCCCTCATCTGCCAGCGGCCCATCATCAAGTCTTAATTGACTATGGGTTAATTACAGAGTAGAGCAGCGTTGTAGACTGTCACCCGGCCACTCCAACCACTCCCACCGCGGGGTCGTTAATGTTAAATACTAACTACAACTCCGCAACGGGGCCCCAGTTTGGCAACCTCAACTCCCACACACTCTCTTGTCATTTTATTTTTTTGGCGCACCTCCCTCTGTTCTTTGTTTCTTTTGATCCCCCTTCTCCTACAACATCTAACCAACAAAAAAGCAACGCTTCACATGATTTATACTCATAAGCGTGTTTTTAAACTTTCATAATCCTGCAAGTCACTGGGCACGCTATGGCAGCCAGTTAGTGCCACTAAGAAGAGACAAGAAATTAAGAGGAAAGAATAATAATTTTAAAAAAAAGTTGTTTTTATTATGATTGTTTTATTCTGGCTGATTGGTTACAGATTTTACTTCTGTAACTGGAAAAACTCACAGAACTTGCTTCAGCCTTTCGCATTAAAAAATCACAAACATGCACATATAGATGAAAATAAAAAGCCTAAAAATGAGTCATTTTGTCACATTTTGGTTGTGTTAAGCTCCAAATGAAAGTTATGATGTTTTTGCTAAAAAAAGTACAAGTTTACGTTTTATCTTTTTATTCTAAAAGTAACAGATTTATTCTCCACATTTTGACCTAAATCTCATTTTAATATTTATTTAAAAAAATTCTAATTTAATTTCAATGTGTCAACTTTAATCTTAGATTTTAACTCTAATCTTGATATTTTAATTGTTTTTAACTGTTTAACTTTTATTTTGTCATTTTGAATTGAATTCAGACACACTTTGATTTCAATTATTTGACTAAATTCAGCATTAACCTATTAGTTTGATCTAGGACTTATTTTAACTTTTGATCTTAACATTTTGACTGATTTCAACATCTCCTTTCAAGATTTATTTTTATTTTGAGATTTTAAATGTAATCACAACAGATTTTGATGTTGAGACCTTTGTCAAATTTATATTTTATTTTGACATTTAGACTTTAACTTTAATTTCAAAGCTTTGTCTTTAATGTAAACATTTCAAATTTTTCAATATAGTTTCAACTAGGGATGCTTGATATTGGCTTTTTTACCGATATCCGATATTGTCTAACGCTTAATTTCCGATACCGATATAAGCGGGGAGCCCTCATAAAGAAAAACACACAAAAAACCCACCGTATTTAATGCAAGGTATGCCAAATAAATAAAAATGTCTCTAAAACTATACATCAGATTTGTTATATTTTGACATTTTGGGAGAGAGAAGTAGCCGAACAGTTTGATGTATGTAAAGGTCATGTGTGTCATCATTACAAAAACCGATACCAATATTTACCGATATCGGCCGATAATATTGAAAAACCAATACCAATATTTACCAATATCGGCCGATAATATTGAAAAACCGATACCAATATTTACCGATATCGGCCGATAATATTGAAAACCGATATCAACATTTACCGATATCGGCCGATAAAATTGAAAAACCGATACCAATATTTACCAATATCGGCCGATAATATTGAAAAACCGATACCAATATTTACCGATATCGGCCGATAAAATTGAAAAACCAATACCAATATTTACCGATATTGGCCGATAAAATTGAAAAACCGATACCAATATTTACCGATATCGGCCGATAATATTGAAAACCGATATCAACATTTACCGATATCGGCCGATAATATTGAAAAACCGATACCAACATTTACCGATATCGGCCGATAATATTGAAAAACCGATACCAATATTTACCAATATCGGCCGATGATATTGAAAAACCAATACCGATTCCCATCCCTAGTTTCAACATTTAGACTAATTTTATTTTGAGTCCAATTTTAACATTCTAACTAAAATTTTGACATTTCAACCATATTTGCAATATTGAGAACTTGATTTTGACATTTGAACTTCAGTCTAAATTCTCAACATTTAGATTTTAATCTTGGCATTTTAATCCAAAATGTTTACTTTATTCTCATTTCAACTTAAATTTGATATTTTGAATTCCAACATACCAACTTTAATTTCAACTTTAACCATTTGAAGCTTAAAATATCAAAAGAAAAAAAATCTAGTTCATAAACTATTTATCGGCTAATATTAATATTTGAACAATATAATCATATTTTAATCTCGACATTTAATTTTTATCTTTGATATCTGAACTTTAACTTTGACATTTTGCCAGTGTTTTAAATGTCCTGTTCTGAATATCTGGGCAGATAGAGTGAGTGATCTTGAAAGAACTTTGAAAGCCTTTTTTATTTTCAAAATCAAAAGCTTTCAATTCTTTCAACGTGTTTTAATTTGCTTTTAATGTGTTATTTGGTCACTTTGTTTTTTAACCCTCGCGCTGTCCTTATTTTATGGCCTATGGAATTTTCTAGTCGTTTGGTACTCCTCCTGTTGTATACTTAACTTTATGACACAACAGATCACACCTGCAGGAAAAAGACAGATGAGGGGGGGGGAAAAACTAGGAGAAAGTAACGAGAGAGGGACATTAAAACTTTTGACTAATTTTAAAGTTTAAATTTCTATTTTAAAATGTTTTTAATTTGATTTCGACATTTTGACTGATTTCAACATCACTTTAACTCAAATCGCCACATTGAGACTTACTTTGACACTCTTGTTTTTTTCCACTTTAACCTAGAATTTTTTACTTTAATCTCAAAACCAGATTATCCTTCTCTTCCTCCGATCATTGGTCTTCTGAGAGGTCCTACTACGTTTTAATGTTGGTCTGATGCAGCAGCTGCTTTAACTCAAAGTTTTTAGACTTTTTTTATGCATTTCACTTCGAATGAGTGTTACTATTGTCCATAAATGAGTTCCTTTGACACCAAATGTCTGCTGGACAGCGATGCCCGTTTTACGAACAGGGTGTACAACTTCAAACCGGCTGTCAGATTCAGTAAGATTTACGAAGAGGGCGGCAGACAGCAGCTCCGTGGGCCTTGCTGCGACGCCCCACCACAATGGGAAGGTTCACACGTTGATCTAAATCTTTGTCATTTTGCTTCCAAATCACTGCTAGGCGAACAGAATGCATAAAAAGGCGTCTGTGTGGACCTTTGGGATCAAAACCTTTGAATTGCATCCAAAGTTTCCGGTCCCGCTGGACTTGCTTTACTCACATCCGTTGTTGCTGTTGTTGGACGGCACCACCAGCAGCTCGGCCTGGGGATTCTTGATAATATCCCGCCAGTGGATGGTGTCGGCGTGACACAGGAATTTGTTCTGGTCAACATAAACACCCCCGTTCAGGATCTCTGCACAAGGAGAGAAAAAAGACGGAGAAAGAGAAATGAGCACACGGCCGCGGATTTATAGTGGATTTATAGTACATGTACACGATGGCAGAAAATCAATACTTCAAGGTTAACTCTTATCGTTCTTTTGTCTCCAAGTCCCGTGTTGCAGACGCTGTTCTTTGAAGTGCATCTGAGCATGAAGATAAATGCTATTGACAAATGCACACGGTAATTCAATGCCACGTCCAAAGACACTGACGGTTTACATAAATAGAGTCCTCAACAACAACGGGGGAAAAAAAACAGGTAAATGGATTTTTTATGCAAACTAAACAGCTCTGCTTTTAAGAAGGATTCATCCAGTGTAATTTCCTAATCATGCACTGAGTATTAAATCCCTTCATTTAGCTGCAGAGTTAATGAGTCTGAATGTCACAAAATAGACACCAGATACTTGTTTTGCTAATTAAAACTGAAACCAGAGCAGATATAAAGCCTAACCGCTCATGAGAATTTGGCTGTATTTAAATCTTTTTAGAGAATCGTAAAATTCTGAGGGTTTTATGGCGACTTTTTATTATCTTCAAGGGCTTTTTCATGGCCTGGATCGTCAAACCGGCTCATAAAAAGCTGGTTTCTTGACCCGTTTCATGTGTTTCGTTCAAATCGGGAGCTTCTGCAATGGACAAATCCTGGATTCTGATGCGGTTATTAGCGAAAATATGGTTTTTTCGAGGACCAGTGGCCTTAACAGATGCTAGAGTGGAGAACAGGATAATAAAACCTAATCCGTCTCCGTGTTGCTAATCCTGCTTTTGGACTTGGACAGTGAATAAAATGATGCCTCTATAATCCACCTCCCTCCCAAGCCGTGACCTAAGGCGGAAGAGCCACCGCCGGTGTCCTCGTTTGATTGGCGCACCGTTGGAATGCATCGTTAAACCTTGCGAGGGGATTTAGATCCAATCACCTTGCATCCATTTATCCTTGAGTTTGAAGTATGGCCTGATTCCTGGGAGGTACTTGTCATAATAAATTAAATTTAATTCAAAAGAAGTTGGTTCAGATTAGGACTGGATGAGCTTAGAAATAAAGAAGGGCATTGTCTCTCCCGGCAGATTATTAACGGCATATGAGTTATGCGGACGATTCAGCAGCTGGGAAGCTAATCATTACCACCCGACACCCTGATTAAGGAAGTGGGCCTTGGTAGAGACAGGGACATTTATTCACAGCCCTCTTAGAGGTGACATGGCGCTTCGTCTGCCTGCTGAATGGCCTACAGCCGCGGCTTCATGTAATCATGTTCCCGTCACAATGGACAATTTATCAAAGGGGTGTTTACATCCATGCATGGTGCAAGGGAAAAGTTATACACTCTTTTTTTGTCAAACAACCAGAATTTTTGCATGCTTTTCATAGAAAAAGCATCCATCCACTGCTGGATTCTATAAATTCGTGACAGAAGATGCAACCAGATGCACATAGATTGTTGCCCCGAAGTCACCTTGACATGATTGAGGGCTTCCCTCAAAAATAAAAATCCACCGACAACACCGACCGCCTCCATCGGTTCCCCTCACAAAGCCGGCAATTTACACAACTCACGGCGGCGGCGGCAAAGGTGCAACGGAGGCATTTCTTCCTGACGAGCTTCTTTTCAACACCACTGGACACCTGATGATAGATAAGGGCTCCACGGCGCTCCGACAGAAATGAACTCCCGACTTGACGAACGCGCCCCAGCCGGAGTGTAACTGCCGGTCTTTATGTGGTGGAACACCGTAAAAAGCCTTGAGGTTTCTGAATAATGTTTTATTTTACATCAGAGCCTAGGACTCAGCAGAAGTGCCGTCATATTTCGTGGATTCTGAGGTGCACAAAATCTGATGCTGGTCTAACATTATGAGTTGTTTATAGTCTGAAGGGTCCGTGGAGGGGGGAAAGGGAAATGTTTAATGTTAAATAAAGCCACAGGGATGTTATTGACTTAACAGAAGTGGTGGACTGGCGTTGACGTCCCAAGAGCTCTAAAGAGGTAAATATCAGAAAAAGTCAAAAATGACAAAATGGACTTCCTTTTACACTCAGGACCTTTGAGGTATGACAGATTGAATCGATTTAGCTATTTTATGGGGAGCTGTGTTCCTGTCCCCACCCAGCTTTGATCCAAATGTTCTTTTAAATGCCAGAGCATCTTCTCCAACCCCCTCTTTACACCTGCTAGACAAATTGCCAACTTTGCCGTCCATCCAAGCAGGGGGCACTAACTGTTCCAGCACACTGACAAGCTTCGATCAGATGGTCGCTCATTAAAGGGCCAACGTCCCGCACCGCTGCCCATCCCCGAGCCCACTCTAACAGCGCCATGCTTCAATCAAGACAGCCAAACCCTCCACCCAATTCTCCTCCCGTCCACCGTGATTCACAGGTCATCAGAAAAACTATTTTCCTGAAACGCAAGGAAAAGATGGGGGAGGAGAAGAAACAGAGAGTGGAGGGACGAATAAAATGATTTTACTGAAATGGATGAGTTGGTTCACCAAATCTGCTCTGAATGTGAAACACTGAGGGTTAGGATAGGCATGTATGGAAGGCCAAAAATGCCCAATGTGGAAAAAAAACTATATATATATATATATATAAGGGGGACACACATAGACACACACAACATTTTAAAAAACATAATTTTAGAATAAAGAGCAAAAAAAAAAGCAGAATATAACAAAAATCAACATAACTGCTTTCGGTTCTGTCGCTGTTTTTCCCCCCCACTTCCATAAAACCACCAACTGAATTTCCCAGAGGAATTTTTCCCGAGAAATTCTCTGAGGATCTGAGGGAGTTTCCGAAGTGTCCCTAAATGTTTACGAAGGCTCTCAATTTTAAATGTATTCAAACATTTCTTGAGACAGATTTTCTCTTGAAATAGTCACACAGTTGTAGCAGGTGTCTGGTCTCAAGCCATTGTCCATTCATCCCAATTTTTTCAAGGGGTTGGCAATCAAGTTATAAATACAATTGAGGTAAACTAAAAATAAATGGGGACAAGTTGTGGCAATGTTTGCAAAATTTTGGAACAAATGTAGCATGAACCCTTCAATTTCTTCCCAGTTTGACATGCAAAAGTTAGTAACTGAAAAAAATAGTTAATTCATCCACAGTAAAATTTTAATTAGTTGCCACTTGTACTTGTTTCTTGTTTTATTGCAATATTTTTAAGATAAGTTGCATTTTGTAAAAAAAAGACTAATTAAAAATTAAGTACGGATGCTTAAAGTGCCAAAGACAACTAAAAGACAAAGTGCAATAAAATTCAACATCTCAGAAAAAAAAAAACATTTATGTTTTCTGAGATTTTATTTCCATTTTTGGGGTGGTGGTGGGTCTAAATAACAAACTAATTAGGTATTCTAAATGTTCTTGAAGTCTTACGTATCAAACTTGTTGCCAACAGCCACCACCCTCAAACATGTGCTTTTTTTTTCCAGAAAAATATTTTTGTTTTTGATGTGTCGTTCTGTTTTTAGTGAAGCACTTTGTGATTGTTGTCTGTGAAAGGTGCTATATAAATAAACTTTACTTACTTACTAGTTTCTGCACAAAAAGGGCACCATATGCAATTATTTTTGACCCCAAAGGTTAATTATAAAAAACCCAAACAATATGAATGCCGTAGAGTCAATGTCGATGCTTCAACTTAACTAAATACTTTCAAATTTCAAGCGTTTAAAACACAAAGCACAAGAAACCCACCCCGAATAAACAAAGAAGAAATGGTACCACTGTTTCTTTTGTGCATCATTCCTACGACGTTACAGCAGAACGGAAACTTTGCAACTTCGGTTTTAAATTATCTAAAAAATGTGCCTAAAAATCAATACATTTACAGCAAAGTCTGGTGAAACTTTACATTTTACACATGGAATGGCAACCTTTACTGTATTTATTATGAGTAACCTATTTTATATTTATAGCATAATTTGGTATTAAAACATTACGGAAGAGGATTAGGGCCACCTAAAAGAAAAAAATTATAATGAGCAGAATTCTGAGATTAAAGTCAGAATTCTGAGAATAAAGTCAGAATTCTGAGATTAAAGTCAGAATTCTGACTTTTTTTTTTCTTAGGTGGCCCTAATCCTCTTCCGTAAAACATCATAAAGTACTTAGTCTATTGAAAGCTTTAGGTATCTTTGCACATTTTCCAGCTGTTGATAGAAATAAAATTGAACACCCTGACATCTCATCATTATTTCTTGACTTTTTTAATCTAATGATTCTCTGTGAATAGCAAATAAGCTTTGATGTCCAACCTTTACCCTGGACACACACCAAAGCTTCCATCTTCCGTTTTGATTTTCTGTATGTTGTACCGGAGCGCTCAGTGCCACCGGGCGCTCTGCTGGATGACGCCGTTCCCAGTGATGTTGTTTTATGTGTGCAAGGCCGCTGAGGGCCCCGCTGCCATATGGTCAGGTCATGTTTTGCTTCTGGTCTAGAATTTTCCTACAGCTCTCTTGGCACTGAAAAAAACCCCAGCTCTCCATGTGATGTAGAAAAAAATATTCTTGCCAAGTCAAAGTTGAAGTGTCGTTTTGGATTAGAGAGATGAGTCGATGCTAAGGCGTGCAGTTGAATATGATACAAGTTACTCTTGGATGAATTCCTTTACATTTAAAGCAAAAAAGAAAGGTAATAAATTTAAATATCTGACTTCTGCTATAAGCTCATGTTTTTATTTTGCCCTCACTTGGAACAAACTGAATCAAAGGAAAGTTTCTTCAATATGAAGGAAATTGTAAAAAATTTAAAAAAAAAAAAAGTAAATTACGTGAAACTGGGAAAAAACAGGTAAAAGTGGTGTGAAAAATCACAAACACAAACATCGTGAAGCAAAGACATTAAAGAAACTGGCAAAAAAGTATTGAGTGGGCGGGCCTTAAACATATACTGCAGCCACTCACTAGAGAGTTTAGTCTTGACTTAAAGTTAGCATATTGTTTCAGCTTCTAAACGCCTAAATCTACCTGTTGAAATGTCTCCTCAGCCTTCATAGCTTTCTACAGGAGCGGTTATTTACTCTTTCAAAGAAATCAGCTGTGTTCAAGCAGGGAGAGATTGAAAAAAACCAGGAATCATGAGCTAAAAACACTCCACCGCTAGCATAACAGCTAGCCACTTTGGGTTAGCCTAACCCTCGTGAGACACGTGACTTCCTGGGTACCGTGACGGCGACGGAGATCTTGCAGTCGTGGTATTCCGGATCTAATCACCAGATGGGGCTAAGTGACTTTTCATTAACTTTGTAAAGGGTCATATTAGAACATACTGGCTCAAGGAGAAGATTTAAAAATATGAAAAAGTTGCATATTATCACTTTAAGCCTTAGAGTTCTGTTCCTGTTTTTTTTTTTATCATAGTGTATGCAGATGACACAAATATATTCATAAACAGGTCGAAATTAAATAGCTACCAAATAATGGGCTTGTTTTAATTGATGCAGAAATCTTTATCAATGTTGAAAAGTGATGAAAAACCTGATATAATGTGAGAAAAAAGAACAACAATTACTTTTTTCCCGCTCCAACTATTTGAAAATGTTCTCGTCCTGGTTCGTTTCATAGTTTGTTTCATTTGCTGCAAATGACGAGTTCAATTTATACCCAAAATCGGTTGGAAAAAAGCTGGATTGTTTCCATAACATGAACTCCAACTTGGAAAATTGAGGGTTTTTCACCAGCTCAAACCTCAAAATCCAATATGGCTGCCGCATGCATACAATGCATTGAGAGCCGCAGTACTAAACTATTTATTTTTACTTCTCTTAACTTTTATCTCACTATATCAGTTGCACACATGCTGTATAGTGTTTAAATGCATAAATGCAGGAAAACACATCATTTTCAGCTTGTAATGCTAATATTACTTAGTCGCTAACCGAACACAATGATTAACTAATCCAATTGGCTTTCAGACTTGCATATAGAGCACGTTTATGTAAATCCCAGATCTGAGCTCCGCCATCTAATGGCTGTATTGTGGAACAGCCGGTTGGACTGTTACCTCACAGCAAGAAGGTCACATGTTTGAATCCCAGCTGTAAACTTTAAGCGTGTGTTCTCCCCATGTATGTGTGGGTTTCCTCCGTGTACTCTGGTTTCCTCCACCAGATCACAACATCCCTGAATACCAGATTGGGTGTCTAAGCAGGAAAAGTGGTTGGACTGACTTGATATAACACAAATATTAGAGAGATTTATCCAGTAGTAGGGCCTATACTCAGATTTTTAGAAACAGGAGACTCCAACACAAAGAAACACCAGATCACTGATATTTAAAGCAACAGAGTCAAACGTCAGAGTGCCCTCATATTACCATGACCTTTGAATAATTAATGCAAAGCTGCAGAAACAAGTCCAACATGCAAAGTGTTGGTGCGGAACTCGAAATAAGAGCAGCAGATATTAATTTGTGTCGTGCGTCTTCTTATTAGGCTGTTCTCAGAATGGAGAACAGATTATTAGGGAGGTAAAAACGATTTAAGCACCAGGCTGCCGCCTCAAGCCAGTTGGGTTCATTTTGCTGTCGTTCAGCAGAACACGGTCCCTGTTTTGAAGTATGGTGACCCAAGCACCAATCAGTGGCCAGTGCTCTAAAGGAAGCCTGTTGATGAGCGTTCATCAGTGTTGCTAGCCACTTGTTCCGCATCTCTTCCTCTATCTAATTATGCTGATGAATAAGGTTGAAACAGTGATCTGTCCTCGAATGATGAGTTCACACGTTCATTGTTATCGTCTCCATCAGGGGGTGGGTGTGTCACATTTCGCACAAATAAAGCTGGGAGCATTCGGAGCATACACTCCTTCACCTTGCACCCATTTTCTCTAGATGAGAGCTTTCTATGTCTCAAGTTGGAGCGACTTCAGTATTCACAGATGGCTGCCTCTTTACTGATGAGACACACGTTTACAAAAACATACAAGGAAAATCTGTAGATACAAGAATCGCATTACAAACTCGTCCTGCCCAATTTAAACAAACGCACCTCGTAGCTTAGAGGCATCCAGTTTGCAAAGTTTCTTATTTGTACACAAGAAGTTAGTTACTGGTATATCTGCAAACAAAATGCAAATAAATCTTATATTTATGGGTCAGTTTTAAGGACAATCTGGACCTTATGCAACTAAATCATAAGTCAAGCTCGCTCATTTTGAGGATTCACCAGGGCTGTCCCTTGTCAGGATTGTGAATCGGCAATGCATACAGTAGTTGTGTCCGGTATGGAAACTTAATGTTTCATCTCTACTTTTTGCAGATGATGTGATGCTGTTGGTGGCTTTCAGTATGCATATGAGTGAGCATGTATCTGGGATACAAGTCTGATCTTCCAAGTCTGAGTCCATGGCTATCAGTCAGGATAAAAAAGGTAAAATGGTCCTTAAAAGTTCAATTATGTTGGTATCTTCATGATGAGTGATGGTAGGATTTAAGAGACAGATGAACATATGGGCCGGGGCTTAAGGATGAGGGCATAGCTGCTATCCATAGTGGTAAAAAAACTAAAAGGCAAAGCTCTTGATTCCGTATATTATCAATGTTCCAACCCTCAACTATGGTCATCACTTCACTTCACTTCACTTTATTATAGAATGTCATGAGAGTTAGAGCATGAGCAAAATAAAATCCTGGATAAGGTGGCTGTGCTCAGACTTGGAGATAAACTCACGAGTTGACTTGGATGCATCCCAGTCACCTTCCATTTTTAGGTTTTCCGAGCATGTTCCATTGGGAATAGACCCACATGATATGTCCTTTCTGGCCTGGAAACATCTTGGGATCTCCCAGAAGGGTCTGGAGATTGTCACCGGGGAGAGCTTTCCTCCTGGACCTGAGACTCAACCTTGGAAAAGTGGAAGGAAACGGATCATTGTGACCCAAACTGCTACAGGCTTGTTGAATTTTAGGGAAAATGTTGAAAACTTAGAGGTCTTTCATTGACAAATGTCTGTCATATCATATACTATACTGTATGTGCAGTTGATCTCTTTTGTGAAACATTTAAAACCTTCTTTTAATGATTTTAAAAAAATGTGACCTTTTATTATTCACCGAGACCTGCCTTTCATTTTTAACCATTTACACCTTTTTGACCATTCGTTTCAAAAAGATTATACTTCAGAAACAAAGTTTATTTTTCATGTCACAATTGAAATTACACACCAAGCTAGACCTGAAGTCGTACGAGGTTAAGGATTACTGTTTGTGTTTCTGTGAGTGTGTGTATCTTTGAGTCATTTACATCCATCAGGTCCTCGTGCGCCGGTGACACAGCGCTGTCAGCTGGCATGACAGAAGGTGGCGAACTGGGGAACGAAACAAATTGCCTTCATTTTCTAAGAGTGCACCGTCTTCAGGGAGCCGGCGTTACACAACAAATCTGCAACTCTGGAAAATACCGACATGCACGAGTGGCAGAAACTGAGAACGTGTTCAGGTTTGGTTTGCAAACGAACAGAACTCGCAGCAGAAAGAAGGATCGAGTGCGCACTTGAAAAATCTCAGACTCAAATTGTCCGTAATTAAAACAAAGAGTTTTTCTGCCCAGGTGGTTGGAAGATGAGGTACCCAACAATTTAAGGTAAAGACTGGAATTGAAAACAAGCAGCAGGTCCCTGAGGAAACCCTGTGTGTAATTGTAAAGCACTCCACTGTACAGTGCCTCCAAGCATGTTTACTTTACAGGAGAGGGGGGGGGAAGAAAATCAAGCTGCTGAGAAAGTAGGCGCTTAAGTGAAAATGACTTCTCAAATCCCATGAATAAGTGTAACGTCTCCAGACTGCAAACGAGCCGCGGCGAGATAAATGGCCGCGGATCGCAGAGACAATGGAGACAGAAAACAGGAAGTGGTTTACCTCCAGGCGCAAATAAAAAAGAAAAGAAGGATCGGCGGCGCGAGTGACCAAAATGAAATGAACTTTTCAAAGTGCGAAGCGAGCAGAGGAAACATTCTGCTCCTGCAGCTGCATCGTTTTAAGACCTGCATTATTCACACACCTAAAAAGCTGTCAAAAGGGGTGTGCTGTGTTTTATAAATGATACAATCTTTACAAGCACAATCCTCGGAGGCTCGGCAGTGTGTGGGGGGGGGGGCTCTGGCTTCAGGAACTTATCTGATCTTCACGGCGAGGCGGAGGTGGGTCTCCAGAGTCCCGTTTCCCCACTTCTCCATTATTAGCTCTGCCAGCCACTGAGATATTGTGCTGGGTGACGAATGGGAGAGGAGCAATAGGGTGCAGACGGAGCGGGGGAGGTCCCCCCCCCCTCGATCCTCCCTCCCCTCCCACCTCCCACTCTCCTACGATGGCTGCGGCCGTGTCCTCCCTGATAACCATAATTGTGTTTTAAAGCCCCCGATTAAATTTTGCGGTCTCGAATGATATTGTTTTGCGATGAATCCTGATGAAAATGCTTCACCTTAGGAGATTATGGAGGCTGTGTAGGCGTTGGAGGAGGTGGAGGCGGAGATGACACTTTTTATGAAGCTTCAATGGACGCTAAATAAATCCCTGCCATCCCTTTCTTCCCCGACACCCACTCCTGCTCCACCCGTCCCTTTTCAGTCTTTGTAAACGAGCAGACAAAAACAAGTTAAGTCACCATAATTACTAAAACAAGTTTCCTCTCAAAGCTACTCAAACTTTGTAGGTATTTAAACTTTTACATGTTTCGTTATTTACAAACATGTTAAACTTCCCACGGAGCAGGGGCGTCTCTAGAAGAGGTTTAAACAGGGGAAGAATGGGGGGGGGGGGGGCACGGAAAACCTCAGGGTGGGACACCAAACACCTAAAGCCAAGTACACTTCAAGTTTCAAGTCTTTGAAAGCCAAGTCCACATCAATTCTCAAACTTTGTAAAGAAAATTCAAAGTAAAGTCTTGAGTATCTAAGATGCAAGTCAAGTCCTTTGTCTTTGAAAGCCAAGTCTTTGAGGTCCTAGTCACTTCTCAAGTCTTCGTGGAACAACTCAGGATCAAGTATACAATCTTTGGGGTCCAAATCCAGGTTTTAATTCTGTCAGGACCAAAACCAAATCAAATCTCAAGTCTTTGAGGGCCAAGTCCAGGTCAAGTCTCAAGTTTTTGAAAGCCAGGTCCACTTCAGTTCTCAAACTTTGCAAAGCAAAGTCAAGTCTTGAGTATCTAAGATACGTATATCAAGTCCCAAGTCTTTGAAGGCCTAGTCAATGTCTCAAGTCTTTGAGGACTAAGTCTCAAGTCTTTGAGGGTCAAGTCCATGTCAAGTGGTAAGTGTTTTAGGTCCAAGGAAGGGCTCAAGTATTTAAAGGCCAAGTCAAGTTTCAAGTCTTTGAGGGCCAATTTCAGGTCAAGCACCAAATGTTGTAGGTCCAAGTCAAGTCTTAAGTAGTTGAGGGCCAATACCAGGTCAAGTCTAAAATATTTGAGATCCAAGTCAAGTCTTAAGTAATTGGAGGGCCATGTCAAGTTTCATGTCTTTGAGGGCCTATTCCAGGTCAACTCTAAGAAGTTTGAGATCTAAGTCAAGTCTCAAGTCGTTTACACCCAAGTCCCAAAAAAGTCTTGAGTCTTTTAGGGAAAATTTTTAAGTATGAGGGAAAAAAAGCTCAAGTCAAGTTTAGGGCAAGTTGTAAGTAAAAAGAACAAGTCCAAGTCAAGCTGCAAGTCTCTGAGGGAAAAGTTCAAGTCAAGTCTAAAGGAGAAAGTCTTTAACAGAGTGAGTCCAAGTCTTGAGTCTTTGTTATTGTCTCTTAAATGCAAGTCCAAGTCACAGACTCGAGTCCTCAACTCTGTGCTTTTCTAAAATATCAGGCTATTTGAAAAATGTGTCAGTCCGAGGACTTCTTTTATTTTAGATGTCCGTCACATAATAAACGTAAAAACGAACGAGTCATGTTAAACAAAAACAAATATACAGTAAAAACAAAAAAGATGTCTTTCTGGGTTAGTGGAGGGGATCAGCTAATATTTTTAAGGTGACCATTGCCTCCACATGGAAGCACCACTACCTTTTAAGGTTTTCTGCATTGTTATTATTATTGTTAGTATTATTTTTTAGGGGTGACACAAAATGCAATCATGACCAGTAAATTCAATAATGGAGGCAAATGAAAATGGAGCTGGAGACTCTGCACTTAAAGGCCGGATGGGCTGGCCGTCCTAATAAGCCCTCTTCTGTCACCGCTTCCCTGCATCTAAATTAAGCAGAGGCCCTCCAATCAGCACAGGCAAACAAAAGAGCCAGCCAAACAGATGAGAGGGCTGCTGAATACTAATAAAGGTAACCAATGGCACGACTAGCACTCGTCTGTGAGAGCTGCTGGTGAGATAAAAAGGCATCGTTTGATCTTTTTGGTCCCCCGAAATATAGTTAACACGACTTTTGTTTTCCATTATTTCCTGAAATGAAGAAAAAGTTGTTTTAATAAAAGACAAAAAAGGCCACAAATCAGCAAAAAAAAAAGTTCTGTTTTTGAGGTTTTTACACCGAGCTTTTAATAGCTGTGTCTGACCCGGAGGTCAAGCAGCTCCACTCATCAAATAAATTGCCACTCTCGCTGCGAACAACCCCAGAATTGCTGCGCCACGTTGTTTTTTCCACAACACTTGTGACAGGTTGTTTTACAGTGGAGTTACCCCGACAAGTTAGTCCGCGCCGAGATCGAGCTGGAAATTGTGTTTGGGCACAATTGCTCCAGATAGCGACATCAAACTGAAATTTAGAGCGCGCCGAGGAATGGGCCACGGGGGAGCCGTGACGGGCGCTGGGAACGGCTGAGATCAGAACCTGAAATGTGTGCCGTTGTTGTGTTTTCACACAAAAAAAGGAAGTTTCCTAAGAGCCGTGTTTGGACACCTGCAGTGCACAAGCAACCCGACATATATTTTATTCAAATTGAACTCATTACATATTTTTATGCTTAAGAAGAGCTGAAAACAGAGCTAACCCCTCTGCATTAAAACTGACACTTACAATGGGCAATTTGTCATTTTCTGGCAAAGAGCCGCTGCACTCATCCCTCCACTTGGGTCATTTGGAACACACACACACACACACACACCAGCAAACCAACTATGAACGGTAAATTGCCTCCATCTGGCTCTACAGAGGATTTAGCAAGAATTTACTCCCATTTTTTTTAAACCTTTGGCTCATCTGACTCCATGTTGCACTCTAATATTCATAAACAAAATTGATTGGCTGGAATCTAACGAAGCTGCACATCTCAGGAGTGACTTTAAAGATGGCCGACCCAAAAATGTCATCAAAGCAAGCCAAAGTCAGAGAGGTTGCAGACGCCTGGGAGAGACGGCCGACACACAAACACCCACTTATCCTCCGGACCCCGAAGCGCATCAATACACAGCAATGTCAGGAGGGATCTGAGAGCCTCGGGGCCAAAAAACAATCTGAATTTATAATTACTGTCAAACCAACACTTCCCGGCATCAGACGCTTGACGCATCAAACATCACCACAGGTCACCAAATGGGATTCAAGAAGCGCTTCTGAAATGTGTTGACTGAACTGTAGGAAAAGCAGGCATCCATGTTGTCCAATCTGGGCATGTTTTAGATTATAAACCTAGAAATCTTTCAATGTTTCTCATTTTACTTTGGCTACTTTTACATCTACCTTTGCATGAAAAAAATGAACAATGGACACAAATGTCAGGCCTCAAAATTGTAGCAAATGAACAATATTTGAAAGTAGTTTCTTTAGGAAATGAGGGGGGAAACAGAACCTGACATGGAAACTGAAAAGTCCTTTACATTTTAAAGTGAATTTATTATTATTTCAGTCACGCTGTCAAACTCAGGGTCCTTCAGTTTACAAGTTTTCAGCTAACAGCTGTTAGCAAATCACCAAAATGCTATTTCATGTTTGTCAAACAGAGTTATTTTGTTAGGAGATTCAGCTTAACCCTTTAACTTACAATGTTTTTTGCTTTTTAAAATTAATTTAGGGCGGTGAGGGTTATAATACAGTATAAATTAATAATTACATAGAAAATATTATTATTAGGTAAATAATAAAATAATGTAATAATAGTTAACCATTTAAAGGGACATGGTTCAGGATTTTAATCAAAGTAATCATGCATGTTAAGTTTATTTAGGCTAATGAGTGATGAAGCATTTTAAATCAAAAACAATGAGGCCACCCATGTATCATTCCATTATCTAAATTAAAATTCTGCAATTCGGGGCCCGAATTTCCCGCGCTGTCCTACGGATGTGACGTCAACTGACGCTTCTGCGCGGTCTGGGAGCTAAAAAAATAATAATAAATGTATATCCAGTAGGTGGCAGTATTGCACCGTTGTGTTGTGTTGCTGGTCAATGGTGGACTTCATTCGTCTGAATCTGTGGTTTTTCTCATAAAACTGGTGTTATCTTGGCAGCGTTTACGGAGCTGAAAACCTCTCTGATGGATTATAGGGTTTCACAGAGCTAAAGGTGCTGTTATAGGTGACAGCACAGCAATCTGTCAATGTTTATGGGTATTGGGACGATAGGCCTCAAATCCCCGACTGTTTCCTGGACCTCAGTCCGCTTACAGTACATCTAAGGCGGCTCGGCTGCGCACATTCCTCCGGAGCACCACTCCATGATGTGAATTTGAGAAATCTGAGGTGATGTATGTGGCGGAACATGCCTCTATCACCCTAGATTTCTCAAACTCACCTCCGGGAGTCAGAGAACACCGACTGATTAAAGCTTTCAGCTATACGAGCAGCGGGGAAGGACAAACATAGCAGCTAGCAAAATTAGCTCTGTTGGATCGCCCTCGCTTTCGGACCCTGTGTGTGCATGTGTGGCGCGGAGCATTTTATTTTATGAAATTTAATTTTGTATTAATAAAATGTATTTTTATTTGTGGAATTTTGTCTCTGGCTGCCTTGGGTTGAACCCTTATGAAGTAGTTGAGAAGTTTGTGCGCGCTCCCGTTCAAGGCTGCAGTTATTTGCAGTGCCAGGCGTGGCAATCGTGAGTTTTGTTTCTTAATCCTGAACCTAGTCCCTTTAATATAACATCCTTTTTTTTACTAGGTTTTTTCAGTTAATTGCAGTCTTTCAGATGCCAACTAAAGGGTTAAACATTGGAAAGGAAATGCCTGTAAGTCTGCTAGCAACAGTTAGCAAGTCATGAACTAAAAACTAAATAGCTAGTGATTTGATAGCTTATCAAAGTCAGAAAGTAACTATCAAGTATTTTTTTCTATTATTAGCAGCTAAAAACTTAGATTTTAGCTAGTTACTTGCTATAGAATTGAAGTCACTAGCTATCTAGTCACTAGCTAATGGTTTTGATTAGAGGTGGGCATAGATACATTTTTTTTATATCTAGATTAATCTCACCCTAATCTTGAAATTAATTTAGATTAAAATGGTTCATTTGAATTCTACCAAAGGGTTCATAATACCGGTATGTGTGTTCATGAGTCTGAAGAGTCGTGATACTTCAAGTCTAAAGTTTAAGGTTAGTAACAGCTGATTCACTGTTTGGATCAGCTGTTACTAACCTAACAAGAAATACTAAACCTGTCAGAACTTCCCTCAGAAACCCAGACCTGAGTCACAAACCAGAACCACTAGATGAGCTCTGAGCTCATTTTAACAACCTCTGATGGTTGATCAAGTTATCAGGATGAAACATTTTAACACTAAAACACATTGATGTGTCATCAGAGGTCTGTCTCCTTTAACTTTACAGCTGTTTTCTGAGGCTCACTCTGTTTTAATAGTTTTACTGTAGAAACCTTCTCATCTCCTGACAGTAAAGGATTACATTTAGTTTACAGGTCACCTGATTAAAGCATCAACCTATGGACACCGGTCTCCCGGTGTCCATGTGCAGGATCTACCTGAAGTAGGCGCATGTCCCGGGTGCGCCTACTTCCCCTGGACCAGTGGACCGGGCCCTAGATTTGCTGCGGGTCCAGACCCCTGAAAGAACCGGATCTGGATCAGGATCGGGGTCCACCATTTGGTGATAGCTGGTACAGACCCAGGAACCCAATTTAGATTAACGGCGTTATTTTTTGTGTCGCGCGATAAAGACTCTGGCAATAGTTAACGTCGTTAACGGCCCACCACTAGTTGTGATATTTGCTAGCAAGTAACTATCACTTAGATCCAAAACTACCAGCTAGCAATGTGCTAAACCAAAAACTTTAAAGCTAGCTATTAGCAGAGAGGGACCCAGGGTCTTCCAGACCTTTAAATGCTCAATAAATCAACATTCTTTTTAAAAATTTATTTATTTTTTATTAAAATTTATTTCATTCAAATAAAATAAAAAGATAAAAAAAACAATAACAACAACAAAATATATACATAACACAAGCAATATGAATGAAAAGGAGCAGATAGAAGAACTTATCTTATAATTTCTGCCCCTTTTAACAAAAGGAAATTATTAACACATTCTCAGTTCAAACTGTCAGTCAGACAGGTTAATTTTAAACAGTTATTTTCTCAATTACAGAGTAATCTTAGACTTTAGTTTCATAACTTTTCAATACACTTGATTTAATATGCTTTCTAAATATGGTAAGTGACCGTGAGTCTTTTAATTCCCTGCTGAGGTTATTCCACAATTTTACACCATTTACTGAAATACTGCGTTCCATAATTATGGTTCTGAATCGAGGTTTTTTAAAGACCTCGACTCCTTTCAACATGTATTCACTGACTCTCTTTTGAAACATTTTTTGAATATTTGTTGGTAATGTACTTGTATTTGCTCTGTACATGGTTTGTAATATTTTCCAATCTACCAGGTCATGAAATTTCAGTATTTTATATTTGATGAATAATGGGTTAGAGGGTTCTCTATAGTGGCTGTTGTTAATGATCCTTAATGCTCTTTTCTGTAAAATGACCAAAGGTTGTGTATAAGTTTTGCATGTGGCTCCCCAGATTTCCAAACAATAAATGAAGTATGGTCCAATCAGTGAGTTATACAGTGCTAACAATCCAGAACTATTTAGTAGAAACTTGACTTTATATAATACAGCGATGGCTTTTGCAATTTTCCCTTTTATATAACTTATATGTGATTTCCAAGTGAGATCCTCATCCAACACAACTCCTAAAAATGTTGTTTCTTTTACTCTTTGATTTTCTATTCCATCTATTTTTAAAGATACATCGCTGCATTTTTTGTTATTAAACAACATAAAGTTTGTTTTGTTCAGGTTCAGTGACAGTCTGTTTATATCAAACCATTTTTTTTACTTTAATCAGTTCATTATTTATCACTTGAGTTACTTCATTTATATTTGAACCTGAATAAAACAAGGTAGCGTCGTCAGCATACAGAACAGTACCAAGTAGTTTGGACACCTTTACAAAATCATTAATAAATAATATGAACAGTTTGGGTCCCAGTACCGACCCTTGTGGTACTCCACAATTTATATCACTTAGTTCTGATCTTGTATTGTTTATTTGAACAAACTGTTTTCTATTTTCTAAATAACTATTAACCCACCGATGAGCCACTCCTCTTATCCCATACTGATCTAATTTCTGAAGTAACCTTGATCATTAAAGACAGAAAATGGGAAAAAGTATTAAATGTTACAATTGATA
>SSNR01000014.1:2192169-2209229 GCA_006937965.1 Callopanchax toddi
TACAGGTCACCTGATTAAAGCATCAACCTATGGACACCGGTCTCCCGGTGTCCATGTGCAGGATCTACCTGAAGTAGGCGCATGTCCCGGGTGCGCCTACTTCCCCTGGACCAGTGGACCGGGCCCTAGATTTGCTGCGGGTCCAGACCCCTGAAAGAACCGGATCTGGATCAGGATCGGGGTCCACCATTTGGTGATAGCTGGTACAGACCCAGGAACCCAATTTAGATTAACGGCGTTATTTTTTGTGTCGCGCGATAAAGACTCTGGCAATAGTTAACGTCGTTAACGGCCCACCACTAGTTGTGATATTTGCTAGCAAGTAACTAGCACTTAGATCCAAAACTACCAGCTAGCAATGTGCTAAACCAAAAACTTTAAAGCTAGCTATTAGCAGAGAGGGACCCAGGGTCTTCCAGACCTTTAAATGCTCAATAAATCAACATTCTTTTTAAAAATTTATTTATTTTTTATTAAAATTTATTTCATTCAAATAAAATAAAAAGATAAAAAAAACAATAACAACAACAAAATATATACATAACACAAGCAATATGAATGAAAAGGAGCAGATAGAAGAACTTATCTTATAATTTCTGCCCCTTTTAACAAAAGGAAATTATTAACACATTCTCAGTTCAAACTGTCAGACAGACAGGTTAATTTTAAACAGTTATTTTCTCAATTACAGAGTAATCTTAGACTTTAGTTTCATAACTTTTCAATACACTTGATTTAATATGCTTTCTAAATATGGTAAGTGACCGTGAGTCTTTTAATTCCCTGCTGAGGTTATTCCACAATTTTACACCATTTACTGAAATACTGCGTTCCATAATTATGGTTCTGAATCGAGGTTTTTTAAAGACCTCGACTCCTTTCAACATGTATTCACTGACTCTCTTTTGAAACATTTTTTGAATATTTGTTGGTAATGTACTTGTATTTGCTCTGTACATGGTTTGTAATATTTTCCAATCTACCAGGTCATGAAATTTCAGTATTTTATATTTGATGAATAATGGGTTAGAGGGTTCTCTATAGTGGCTGTTGTTAACGATCCTTAATGCTCTTTTCTGTAAAATGACCAAAGGTTGTGTATAAGTTTTGCATGTGGCTCCCCAGATTTCCAAACAATAAATGAAGTATGGTCCAATCAGTGAGTTATACAGTGCTAACAATCCAGAACTATTTAGTAGAAACTTGACTTTATATAATACAGCGATGGCTTTTGCAATTTTCCCTTTTATATAACTTATATGTGATTTCCAAGTGAGATCCTCATCCAACACAACTCCTAAAAATGTTGTTTCTTTTACTCTTTGATTTTCTATTCCATCTATTTTTAAAGATACATCGCTGCATTTTTTGTTATTAAACAACATAAAGTTTGTTTTGTTCAGGTTCAGTGACAGTCTGTTTATATCAAACCATTTTTTTTACTTTAATCAGTTCACTATTTATCACTTGAGTTACTTCATTTATATTTGAACCTGAATAAAACAAGGTAGTGTCGTCAGCAAACAGAACAGTACCAAGTAGTTTGGACACCTTTACAAAATCATTAATAAATAATATGAACAGTTTGGGTCCCAGTACCGACCCTTGTGGTACTCCACTATTTATATCACTTAGTTCTGATCTTGTATTGTTTATTTGAACAAACTGTTTTCTATTTTCTAAATAACTATTAACCCACCGATGAGCCACTCCTCTTATCCCATACTGATCTAATTTCTGAAGTAACCTTGATCATTAAAGACAGAAAATGGGAAAAAGTATTAAATGTTACAATTGATAGCTAGCTCTTTAGATGTTTGCTAGTGACTGGTAGCTAGAATCAAAATCATTAACGAGTGACTTCTTAATAAATCAAAACTGGTTGCTAGTAGCTAGGTTGTATTTTGAGTTGAGAAGTTTTCCTGCTCAAATTGAATCATACTGTAGGTAGATGTTGATAAACAATCAGAAAAACATCAGTCTGAAATTGTGTGTGGAAAAAACTCCAGAAGTTCACATAAAAACTCTAAAAAAACAGAAAATACCAGAAAACATTTGACCAAGATTGCTTGAACGATTACAAGAAACCTTAGCTGTTTCAAAGCAAAATATACAAGAAATAAGTTGTGATTAAACAAGAAAATGAACCTAAAAGTCATTGAACGTCTCCCCTTTTTAACAATGTCTTTTCGTGTGCCTTCTTTTCTGATCCTTAGAAGCGACACTGAACAAGCAGATTTTTGCATTTATGATGGTTCTAGTCCAGGTAACAAACAAACAAAAAAACAACAACTGAGACAGTCCAAGATTTTGCAAAAAAAAAAAAAGATGTTCAATCCAGCTCGACATCAGAGTTCGTATCACAGAGACGTCTGTGCAGATTTTCGGGATGCATTACATCACAAAACCGGAGTCGTTTTTGGTGTTGTTTTCAAAAAGGAATGTCAATGCTTTGGTGTTTCAACACTCCACGAAAAAAAAAAAGAGAGAGAGAGAGAAAGGGCATGAAAGAAGGAAAAAGAAAGCAAAACTTTATTTCACAAGCAGACTGAAGGGCTCTCTTGCTTTGCAGATCCACAACTGCAGCATTTTCTGGGGTAGCAAAGCAGCGTTTGAAGCTGGGAGATATGTTTTAATCATTCTGTGCCTTAATGATGACACTGGATTCATTATTAATGGGCTCCAACCCTCTACTCTCCCTCTTCCTCATAGCAGTCCAGAGTGAGAGTGTGTATTAGCGTTAGCTGCTTTGGCTCTATTTGATCTCTCCGTAATTACACCACTTTTCGGAGATCACACCACGGGCTTTATGTTAAGTAAAGAGCCCTTGGAAGTGGAGTTTTTAGCTAAACAAATTCCAAACAATTATGGTTACTTTTTCCTCCCCTTTTTAAAAAAATGCTTTTTTACCTAGAGATAAAACACATAAAACCCTGATCATCTTCCTTTTAGATAAAGCATAGATGTCTAAATGTATTCGGCTCCGTGGAACTCGTTTTTTAAGGAGAAGAAAATACAATATCTTTGATGTGCTCTTTATCTTTGTACTGCCTTCTTATGGGATTTACTGTATAGATCAAATTCAGCTATTTTAAGCCATTTCTGAAAAAAGTTAGCTCATTCTCAGGAGCCGAGGCATGGGAGTATAAGTGTATTTACTAAAATGTTCACGGGGTTTGACAATCAGAAGCTTACACAAAACATGATGGATACAATTTGTCACTTTAGCTGTTTCTTTGGGGGGGGGGGGGCTGATAATATACACATTCATTTAATGATTATGCTTTAATGTGGTGCTGTTTCTTCTTAAAACAATGCAAATACAAAATTGTATGTTGAGTTTTTGACCAAACGCTCATGATAGCTGCAAGCGTATCTTACTGCGCTGGTAGTTTTTATAAAATCAAGAATACATTCCTTAAAATCTGTTTTACTAGGGTTGCACGATATGCAACTTTTTTCAAATCGCCCATCGTCAGTCCAAAAATCGACGATGGGCGATATAGTCGCGCGGGAGACATTTGGACATTTTTGCGGGTGGACTAATGTAAACATGCACGGAGTGATTTGTCAAATTAGAACTCGAAAGTCCAAAATTGGAGGAAATGATTTAAAAAGAACACAAAGTCGCCTATTTGCGATTACTTTGGCTTTAAACCAACCGCCTGTGCAGATGTATAGGTGGCAGCAAAGGACTCAAACATCTACAGAACGTTCACCTTCCTGCTGGGTATGTTAAGCTAACATAGTGCTAGCAGCTGCTGTAGCTCCATCACCAATTCACACACAAAACATTTTTTTAAATTGCTCCCAAAAACGATAGATGATGGGCTCAGGCTATCGCCGATGGCATCACCCAACCCTAGTACGGACCTCATCTAACTCATGCCTTCATATTTCAACATATAGATGCAGCCTTCTTAAGATTTATGCCCATTGAATGCTAGTCTTTTTGCAATGCTATGTTTTGTCAACTTGTCCGAATAAATTGTTAAAGGATAATTGATAAAGGAAGTCCAGAAGTGGTCTTTGGATACATTTTGAGTGCTTTTTTTTCACCATAAACTGGTCTAATGAGCAAAACAACTCAGTGTTCTTAACAATCAATTACAAAAACTTTCTCTGAAAGTATTTCTCAAAATGCATTATGTGGCTAGGTGCTCTGTTGCTAACATTCAATAACCTTAAAGTCATTGTTGAACAGCAACTTTTTTAGTCCATAACAGGGATTAGACGTTAAGGTTCCCAAACTAGACATCGTCCTCTTCACATTTACACTCTGAGATCCAGTTCTTGAACACCGCCAACAGGATCAGAGACGAGGGGCAGTCCTCACTGGGACTTAGTGGCGGGATTGTGGACAGAGCTCTGGTTTTGGATGTACAAGGGCTGGAAAGAACCTAAAAGTGACCCCATACTCTAGCAGCAACCCACCAAATGCCTCATGGGATACATTTCTCTCAATATTCCGTAACTCAAACTAGCCTCAAATAATTGAAACGTGCAGAAATTTTGATGATTAAAAACAGATCTTTGTATTCTTCTGCTGACATCTGTTATCTCTACAATCAATGCCTTTAAATGGTTATAGTCTGGTCACTCTAGCATGTTAATCTCCTTCGACGTTAGGGGAAGCGTTCCATTCCTCCTGCTGACTGAGCCGAGCAGAGTGACTGAGAAAATGAGAAACTACTTACAATCCTCGTGACCCGGCAAATCAATAGTCATGCTCTAAAAATGAAGATGCACATGGGTTAATTATAATGAGGCCTATTAATCAATTTATCTCAGCAGCGACTGCTGTTGGGTAATTTGGCCTAAATACCTTCAAAACGCACAGAAAAACGCTGCAATTAGCTCAACGCTGGTGGTAAGTAATTAGCTTTAAATTAGGGAAAGTTGCCAGGTTGTGAAGGAGCAGCGGAACGACTACGAGTCTTAGTGGAAGCAATTTAGAGGAGAGAAACGAAGGAATTAGAGGCAGAATGGGAGCTTGGCTTCCCCACACTTGCATATGGAGGTCTCTCTGACAGATTGGCGGGAGTTTCTTCAGCGAGTCCTTTGGCTCACGTCCAAACGGCCAAAGAAAGAGGTGGAAGACCATTTCACGCACCTCGTCGGTTCTGATTGTTCTTTTAAGATCTGATAGTTATTGCATTGTGTTGCTCAGCGTGGTTTAATTAGCGCTGCAGCTTGCAAAGAGGCATGTATGTATGCTCACGTGGTTCGTAATTAGCCTTAGAAGTTGTTGCGGTGAAGCTGAACAAGCTGGTATCACAGGACTTCCTTAAGCACAGATTACTAAATATCTGCTCGTATGAAGCCTGCACAGCTGTTTGCACACCAACTCTGCAGCAGAATTGGATTTCATGCTTTCTGTGGGCTCCCTCTGTGCAATGAATCCACAAAAGGGATAAAGTAGCCAAAAGTCTGTTGTTTAATGTTCCCTCCTAGACGTTTCTACGTGATGGCTTGTAGTGGCAGGCTGCGATATTGTGCTATGAATCTACCTGAACAGTTTGCATCATTATTAGGACAGAGGCGTAATGTGCTGCCCTAATTGCCAGCTTAAAGGAGAAAAATACTGTATTGTGCGTTGTCCTCCCTGCAGACGAAGAGTGGGAACGAAGAGGAACAGTGCTGATCCATATGCATTGCTGGATCTGGCTTAATTGCAGCGCTGGGCAGGCCTCAGATGGCACGGAATAAAGTCTAGAGATGTGAGGCGCTCGTCCGGGGAACGTGCTAAAACAGGAGATGTGCCGAGTGCCAACTAGATAGGCAGGAAGCCTTCGGAGGGCTTAAATAACGGCGGTGAAGCAGAGGTAGATTCTGCCTCTGAGGATCAGTGGAAACTCAAAATGCTTCTCAAAGAATATATGAGCCGTGCACAGAATGCTAATTGGCATCCAGAAATGATTACTGTATACCAAAATTAAAGGGGATTTTTTGAAGTATAAAAATTTATAAATAATTCCTGTTTTAGCCTTTGTAGGGAGCCATCAGAAAAGACTGGAGTTTCAATGAATTATACAAAAGTTTTTTTGGGAAAAAGTTACAAAATACACAAAAAAGACAGCATTAATACAGAAATAGTTAATAAACAGATGTCTGATAAACAAATTTAAACCACCAAAACCAAAACGCTGTCTTAAAGCAGCTCCAATCTAAAAACTTCCCACAGACTTTTAATGATAATTGTTTTTTTAAACTTATCCAGTGCCACCCATTTTACAAAGCATGGTCATTTTGAGGGAAATGTTCAAACATTCCTGCTGTACTTCACCCCTAACTTCCTGATGATGATGATTGGACACATAATTTTAAACACTTTTAGCTTGAAAAACCTTAAGAATACATTTTTAGAATCAAATATAAATGTTGTAGTTTTAAACTAGCTAACTTACAAAATTCAGACGTTTGACAAAAATGAACACCAAAAGAATCAGGACAAGGAGAGATCTCCTGTTTCATCATGGAGTCCAGTTGATGGTAAAATTGTGACTCATAATTGTTCCCATAACAAATGACATTTTTGATTAACAACAAAATAAATAGACAGCAATAAAAAGATCTGCGTAAAAAACAGTCTAATAGAATATTTAGTTAAAAATGTCCACATTTATATTCAGATTTCAACATTTAAACTTAACCTTATATAGAGTATATGGATCAGATTTGCAATAATTAATTTTTTTTATTTCAATTTTTTTACTATACTTAGAATTAGTTCTGAATATATTTTAATTCTAAATATTTAAAAGTTAGTTCTAAATATATATACATTCAAAATATTTAGAATCAGTTCTGTTTAAAAAAATATTTTTTTTAGAATTTTAACCTTTTAAAAAACGGTATAAATATTTAGATTTAAATATATTTTTATCAGATTACTAATATTGAGAATTGTATCTAAATATGTGATACCTAATTAAAAATATTTAAATAAAACATGTATCTACTGTAGATTCGTTGTATACTATAAGATTTGTAATAAGTTTTGACCTGATTCTAATTATTTAGAGTCAAATATAAATGTATTTTAAATCAAAATATTCAAAATAATTTCTAAAAATATTTACATTCTATATACCTATAATTGATTATATTTAAATTCTATATACTTATTATTAATTGTAAATATTTTATTTTTAATTGTAAATTTTTTATTTTTTTAATATTTAGAATAAGTTCTCAATATATTTAAATTCTAAATATGTACCACTGATTGTGAATATTTAAATATATTTAGAATAATGTCTAAATATATTTAAATTCTAAATACTTATCGATTGTAAATATTTAATTTTTAAAAATATTTAGAATAACTACTCAATATATTTAAATTCTAAATACAGTATGTACCACTGATTGTAAATATTTAAATATATTCAGAATAATGTCTAAATATATTTAAATTCTAAATTTAAAATCTAAATATTATTGATTGTAAATATAGTTTTTAAAATGTTTAGAATTATTTCTCAATATGTTTAAATTCTAAATATGTATCACTGATTGTAAATATTTATATAAATTCTAAATACTAATTATTGATGGTAAATATTTCAATTTTTAAATATTTAAAGTAGTTTCTGAATATATTTGAATTCTAAATATTTGTAACAGATTAAATATTTAGAATAAATGATATAAACTTAAAATTTTAAATATATTGACATCAGATTCTTAATATTGAGAATCAAATCTAAATATGTGATGCCTGATTCCAAATTATTTAGATTAAAATAAATTTGTTTTCATATTCATATTTGTAACATGTTTAGACCTGATTCTAAATACTTAGAATCTAATGTAGATGTATCATAAATCTAAATATTTAGAATCAGATTGATTAATGTTTACATTTTAACATACTTTTAAAAATTATATTCATTGTTACATTTTTTTTCTAAATAGTATTTGTTTAGCATTATTTAGATGTATTTTTAAACATATTGATGCAACATTGTCATTTGCTAAGTAAATCTGGTGAAAACATGACATTTAAAAAATGTCCCACCTGATATCTATTGGTATGAGGTGCTGAATGTGGCAAAATGCAACTCTCCATAATTTACAACAGATAAGGCAGTAAATATTAATAATGTTTAAACAGGAACACCTAAAAATGGCTCAAAAATACCTTTTTAATTGAGCAGTTTCACAAAAATGCTGATTCGTCTGAGAGAAGGATTTTTCTCTCAAACTGTATCAACAAACACGATCTTCCTGCTCTATTTTAGTTGTTAACGACGACCAGAAGCAGCTTATTATTCATCATGAGTCAGTCAGGGATAAAGATGCACTTAAGCCTCCGTTTCTTTGCAGGAGTTGTCAAACAGGTAGGCGCCCTGCTGCTTTACCATCATCAGATGTCAGCAAGCTCTTAAAAAGTCCCGGGAGTCCTTCATCACGGCGCTCAGTCTCCATAAAATGCTGCTCATCACAATAAATCTGGGTTTTAATACAGTTTGCTCCCAAACCATCAATCTTACAAAACTCCACTGCAAAGCTGAAACGACCGGCAGTAAATATCAACTTTTTACAGTCAACATTTGTGGCACTTCGGTTTGTTGCAGAACAGAAGAGCGATTCGAAACATGTGATGTGGAATTTGCAGCAGTGAGACGTTTTTAAGTTTCGTCTATCGAGCTTTGGCTGCCTCTTCTTTGAAATTGCAACAGAAAAGCAACTTTAAACAAGATGCATGAAGTAATCCGTTCAATATTGTTGATTTTATTTCATTTGATTCCAACGAGTTCCTTCAGCTACCTTCCTGGGAGCAGATCGTCTGGGATTGGCACTTTCTCCCGCGTCTTTGTTCTCTGGCGAAGCCTTGGAGGACATACGTGTTGGATGGGATTGTTACTTCCTCGGCCATGGTGAGAAGCACCAAAAGGATTTTGTTAAATTCATGTTGGAAGGACAACAATGATTGTTGTCCTGGTTTTCAGTCATCAAGAAATCCAGCAAATTTCTGCCAACATCCAACTGGATTAAAGATGAAGTAAATGCTGTGTAGAGCCTGAAAATGGTTCATTTTACACTCTATTAGTCTGGTTTTACAAAGAATTATTAAACGAATCCAATTTGGTACACTTGTTTAGTTACACTGTAAAAAATAGTAATTTCAACAAATGTTGCTTTAATTGTTATTATTTGTTCATGGAATATTTAGGTGCTTCAAACAATGATTAAGATAATAGAAATTTGAATTTTAATGCTTATCAGAAACATATATAATTAGGTGTTTTAACAAAATTTTGTCACAATATAGAAATAAAAAGACATCCTAACATTGAAAACAATGTCAAATTTTGTTATTGTATTAAAATAATTTTTTACTCGAAACATTTTCTTAGAATGTTTTTCTTTCTAATTAAAAAAAATATCCATATAAGTTGATACATCAAAAATTTTAATATGTAACTTTTCTAAGTTACTGTGATTTTATATAAATTCTGCAATATTTAAAACAAACAAATGCTAAAATAAACTAGAAAAATGTTTGTAGTCTTATTTTGTTATTAAAAAGTTGTATTACTTTTTCTTATTATACATAAAACAATGAGAACAATTTACTCAGCAAATCCAAACTTTTAGCAAACAGTCTTATAGACATACTGTACTGTAATTATAGACTTTTCATAAATACAATCAGATTTAGTATCTTTATGTCCAAAAACTTTACTCCGGAGAAAAGATTGTATTTTTAGTTAGTGATCTTTGGAAAATTTAACATCTCGAAATCAAGCATCTATGTATGTAGAAACCGGTTTTCCTGAATCATAACATTTTATTCTGTTTTCTTGGACTTGTTATTCCTTATTTGGGTAGAATTACTCTTAATAAAAAAAAAACAACATTTACAACATTTGAACTAGGGATTGTTAACTATGAAAATTGTAGACAAAGTTGTGGGTAGATGGGAGCTAACGTAGAATTGAGTATCATCAACATAATAATGGATTTTAAATCTATGGAGGGAGATGACTTGACCAAGGAGACAATGTACAGTAAATCAGTGGTGTGAAATCCTGGTCCTCGAGGACCACTATGGTTTACATCAGGGCTGTTCTATTATGGTCCTGGAGGACCACTGCCCTGCATGTTTTAGATCTTCATTACACCCGATTTAAAATCAATGGATTTCTGGGTCTTCCTGAGGACCTACTGAATAGTTGAGCAGAGAAACTCCTAAAAAATTGTGGCTCTCGAGGGCACCACTAATGTAAATGACAAAAAGGAGAGGGCCAAGACCAGAGCCTTGAGGTACTCCTTGAAATAAAAAAGGGCTGTAGGCGATTTAGTGTCCGTAGCCACTCCTCTACAGTCATTCAACCCAACTGCTCCTCATTTAGGTAATCAACCCACCTGCTCAACATTCCACTAATCACCTGCCCCTGCCTATATAGTTCATTCAGTCCCTGTTAGATCCATTTGCTAGCCACCCTGTTGCTCTTGGTTTCTTGTTGAAATTCATAGTTTTTTCCCTCCCAGAGCTCCCCAGGGTTTGTTAGTTTTTGCTGTACCACCAGCCTTTTACTTTCTTTATAATAGTATTTTCTGACTACATTTGGATCTTCAGACAACCATGATAGAAACCAGGAGTTAGGTGCATCGGCGACATCAGGACACGCAACCAAGAAATGGTGCAATGCGATGCTAAAACTGGGCTAAATTATCTCCAACGGGGTTGTAGCTGAGAGCAATGCTAATGCTTGCACCAAGAATAAAGACAACACCTACTTTTCCAGGGCTTGTTTCAAAAAGTGAACCTCTCAGCTGTCTTACTGCCACCGCAGATCAATCTGTTACCATCACATCAATGCAAATAAGGCACATAAAAGGCAGCAGGCTGTTTGGAAAGAGCTACACTGGATATAACTCAGAAGGAAAGAGGAGTTTAAAGGATGTCAAACAACAATGTTTTCCTCTATTATTCTGACTGCAGTAGGAAGGTCACTCCAGTTCTGTACAACATCAAAATGGCAAAGATTAAGTGATTGCAAGGCTCTGACTCAGAGGTTTTAAGATTAACACAAAAACCTCTCGATTTTATAAAAGCAGTATGCAATATGCATTCCAACGTGAGCCAAACAAACACAAACAGAACAGCTGCTTTATGTAATATAATTACAAAAACCACTTCCAAAGAAACCTTCAAGGAAGCATCGAGATTCGAGCTCCGGTTGTTTGGTAAAAAAAGAAAGCATGTGGGTGTAGCAAAACAACTCAAACTCTTTTATTGTGCAGAAAATGGCAACATATTTTACAGCCCAAATCCCCCAAAATAAAAGGTGCCATAATTCATTCCGAGGGGGAGTTTAAGATATTAGATTTTTCACCGATGATTCATCATAATAACCATAAAATATATTTGATTCCAAGGTGCTCTGAGGCATCCGCGAGTTTGTGTTGCGGCTTCCCACCTCGGCGCGCACGTGACACGACGAGCACAGGAGTGAAAATCCATCTTACCCGTGAGGTTGCGCAACCCGAGCTGCCTCAGGCCGTAGAAGCCTTCCCGCCTGTAGTTGAGGAAGATGGCCAGAGAGTAGCGGCCCTCGTACAGCTTGGTGCCTCGAATGATGCGCAGGTTCTCCAACGGGAGGTTTTCAAACTGGTTCAGAGCCACCAACACGTAGCCGGTCACCTCTCTGATAGACTGCATGGGGAGACAAGAAAAGGGTGGATGGTTTACATACATAGGCTACATACATTCTGCTAAAAATTCTATTAGGTACTGCTGAAGGTTGAAGTCAGCAACTCCCTTCCCCGTACGTATCCAGCAGGTTTTAGGTGTTTCTTTGCTTCAATGCACCTGCTTCCAATGATTGCATGAATAACAGACTTCTTCAGAACTTGTTAAAGAGGTAATTCAGTCATTTAAAGCAGGTTTGTTGAAGCAGGGAAATACCTACTGGACACCAGCCCACAGGGAAGGGAGTTGCTGATCACTGTTCTACATGTTTGTTAATAAGACAAAACCAAGATTTATTAACTTTTCTATGGGAAAAAAGCAGGTAGTTTCCCTTTGGGAGCATAAAAAGGATTGTTTGACAGCTCACTGACTGGATTGAGCAATATCAGAACAATGGGAACGTCGTCCAAGGAACTCAACAATGTAAAAAAAAAAAAAAAAGGGTTGTCGGTTTACACAAGTTGGGAAATCATCATGTTATACAAAGTACATTAGTCCAAGTTATTCACAAGTCAATACTTTCGAAAAATCTGGAAGAAGGCCCAAACTGATGAATGCCAATGTCATCTTTATATTAGAGCAGCAAGCTTTAGCCAAAGTGCTTAACATAAACATCAAGCAATAAAACAAGAAAACATATGAGTCTTAAAACAATAAAATCATGACACAGATAAGAGCACGACAGACTCAAATCAATGATTACTAAAAGCGAGGGAATAAAAATAGGTCTTGAGCCTAGACTTGAAGAGTCCAGTCGAGGTAGACTCCCTGTATAGTTGTAAGGAGTTCCACAAACGAGGGGCAGCAACAGCAAAAGCCCTGTCACCTCAAGTCTTGCATCTGAAAGGAGGCACGATGAAGGGAAACTGTTTTGAATGTCTAAGTTAGGAAACCTCTGGTCTCTGGGCCATATCCAGGCCTGTCACGCAATGTCAAATAAATAATTAAACCCAGAGGGGAAAATATCAACAACCAATGGTGTTTATGTGATGAAATTGACAGTAATTTATATATCTGAGCTTGGACTGGAGGTAGCAAACACAATAGGTGTTGATCTAAGTGGGTTGATGTAATTTCCACTTCTTGTAAAGGGGTGCTGCTAAAGGCTAGTGGTTAACATGACCTGCCCCAGGGTTTGGGATGCAGTGCAAAGTCTCTGGTCCAGGGAGAGGGGGTGTGCCCAAAGTGCCATGTGGCACTGGGTCCGGATCCGAACCACTGCAGCGTCTTAACTAGGGCTGGCCACCGAAACACGGTACTAGACCGGTACCAACCAAAAGTCGTCGGTAGGTACCGGTACAGAAAAAGCACGGTACAGATTTTGGTACTTTTACAATAAAATGTCCCTGTAAATGAGCCACTTCATTTCTCCAACGCTGCTCCGGTTCACGGGTGAGACACAGGTAAGACGTGGAGGAGCAGAGCGCCCCTCGCCTCCCTTTCAAAACAGCTCAAGCGTAGCGATTTTCGGGTAAAAAAATTCCCAACAACTCCCAAGTTTGGCTGCATTTTGGAAAAGTAAACGGGAACAGAGCAAAATGCAACATATGCAATGACATTTTTGCCACGAAAAACAGAAATTCCATCAATTAGTCGAAGCCACGCATCGCATATGGAATTAACTTGCAAGCTGCAGCAACGTGTTCAGTCCGACTCCGAGCTTCCAGCCCCCGCTTTATCAGGAGGTGTGTGAGGGGAAGACGGTGACATAACAGAAAGTTCCCGAGGTAAGCAATAAATACAGGTAATAAAGGAAAATGCATAAATTTGCCACAAAATTATGGGATTTTTTTTTGTTTAATTTTTTAAAATTATTCATACTTTGTTATTTTCTCTCAGAATTATACATATAGGTACCAAAAAAAGTACTGGTATCAAAAACCAGGTATCGTTAAAGTAGTAATATCAAGAAATATTTAATGGTACCCAGCCCTAGTCTTAACCCTACCCCCTTCACCCACTTGATTACATTCTGAATGTGGCTCTCTGAGGACTTTATAAAAGAAAAATGGTCCCCTAAGCAAGAAAAGGTTCCCCACCCTTGGTCTAAGTACAACCCAGGAACCACCAAAGCTCGAGCCTACCTTGAGCTGGAAACTGTTACACCAGAAGCTCCTGTTCCAAAAGAGACACTTCCCAGATCATTTGCCCACATGGACAAGCCAAAGGTGTTCTGGAGAAGTGTTTTATGGTCAGACCAGATAAAGACTGAAGCTGTTTGGCCACAATGACAAAAGTCCTAAAGCTAGGAACACCCAACAAAATGTGAAGCATGGCGGTGGTAGCATCATGCTGACTAAAGCTCTAAATTCTCCCATTTCACCTCAGATCATTAGCTAAATGGTTGAAACTTTAGACAAAGTTGGGTGTTTCAACAACACATTACTAGAATTAGAATCAAAATTGTTTTTATTGCCAAGTACGTGAAGTTTTCACTTTACCCGGAATTTGCCTCGGTAAATTGGTGCATATGGTACTACTAACCCAAATATTAGAGCTTCTTTCTGATTGGACAAAACAGGCTAACGTTACGCTTCTGGAATCCCTTCACTAAAGTCCCAACATCAACTTTTTGAACCTTTGTGGGCTTTGCTTTAAAGCGGAGTCCATGAAGGGAAACCAACGGATTTAAATGAAATCTACCAAATCTGAGAAGAGTGGTCCAACATCCAGAAGATAGCCAGTAGTGTGTTGATAAAGAGGACACATTTACCCAGTGTTAGTATATTTGAACCTGTAGGTATACACTTAAATGTTTGCCTTCAGATAAATCATTAAATGCCCCAAATTAATAAGACATTAATACAAATGATGTCATTGTGTGAAATGAAATCTGCTTTTTGCAGCTTTTTTTTGCCTCAAACTCCTCTTTTTCAATTCATTCTCATCTCACTCATTACCTTCAAGGTGGTAATGCATTCCTCTCATTTTCCGCGCGCGGAGCATGCTATTTGCATTTCGAAATGTCAAGCTCATGAAATATTTGGACGCACAGTCCAAAATGATTAAAATGTCATCTCAGTTGATTGCTCCTCTCTGATCGGAGTTCCTCCTCTGTTCTTTAGGCACTGAAAACCTGTGATAATGACATGAAAAAGTGATATTTTCCCATTTTCTTTGAACAGATTTTGATTTAACTGGACTTTAGAGCTCTGATACGAAGGCAAAAACACCCCGGAGAACTTGGCTCGAGTTCAAGTTGTTACAATCGGCCTCCGCTGTTGTGTGAAAAGCATTAAGTAGAAGCAGAAAGCTTCACGCTGAAGAGCACAGATAGACCTCCACCATCTGCCTGCTTCTGCAACAGCTGACCTTCTCAAAAGTCACTAAAAATCAAGCTGATTATCTCTGCATTATGCACTTGATGAGGCGAATTAATTCAACTGCAAAGTCAGCCTGAAGGATGGAAGGAGAACACGGTGGATTTTTGAATATTTTCATTTAAATTCCCTGCAAAAGTGTTAGTCGTCAACCTTTGGGTCATTGCTAAATAAATAAAGAGAGAAGGGGTAAAAAAAAAGCAGGAACCTTATTGGTCAACGGCACAGGAAGAAGAGACTAGTCTTGGCTACTCTTTTGAATCAAACTGCAGCCAAATCTGTTTTAACATGCAAACAGAGAAACTCGTGTGCAGCTTGTTCTCAACACAGCAGCTGTTAAACACATTTCCACAAGCGGCGCTGACAAGGCAAATAACAGCTCTATACTTCAGCCCTTTTGTGCACATTTCCCTCCGTTTTATCTCCAGTTATGTCAGTTTCTTTTTATAGCTGTCGGCATCAGTGAGAGACTGTGTAGTAGAAGTGAAATGAAAGGACGTCCTGTTTTAGAGTTTCTACGTATTAGAACATCTCATTTTAGGTGTGCAAAAAACAGGAGCTGGTCCGGAGAATACAGGCGCGTGTTAACCAGCAGCATAAATAAAGATGGACGATGCTTTATGGCTTTCTTAACCTACTATATGGCAAGTGGCCATGTTGGATTACGTGTGATATAAAAAAAAAATTGCATTCTAAACCTAAAACTTTTACAAATAAATTGTAAAAAGTAAGAAAAAAAAATAAAAGTTTTGTTTGTTGTTTTTTTTTTTTTTTTTGGTTAAAAGTAGTTTTTAAAGTTTTTAAAAAAGTAATTTGACCTAAATTTAAAAAAAAGACAAATGTAAAAGTTAAGAACAAATATTAAATGAAAGAAATTCAAAATTTCACTTTCAATACTTTAAAATTTTCTTAAAAAAAAAACAAGGGAAGCTAATTAACCAACAAAAATAAATCTACTGGGTTCAGTTAGCAGGTTAAAGGTCAAAGTTCATGACAGGACATTACAAAACTACTAAACAAGTAAAGTTTTTAGAAGGGTTGCAGGAGAAAACACTTTCTCTCTATAAAGAACATGACAGCACAATTTCAACACGTAAAACATCACCTGAATGAACCACAAGACTTCCGGGACAATCTGCTTTACCCAAATGAGGCCAAAGTAGAAGTGTTTACCCACAATGCACAGCTCTAAGTTAGGAGAAACCCAACCATACATTGGTTGAAAGTTGGTTCGTGCACTCATCGAGTTCACCATGAACTGTTCTGTAGACTAAAGTATTCTAGAGTCAAGTGAGAGTCCATCTGCCAAACATGTGGACCAAACTGGGTCATAAATCAGGACAAGGATCCAAAAACGGATGAAAAACAAGAATCAAGGTGTTGCAAAGACTGATCGAAATATTGTGATGGGGTTTTAAGAGAGCTGAGCAGAAACTTCAATAAACTGAAGCAACGTTGTAAAGGACAGACGGCCATATTTAGTTGTAAACCATGTGATAGACCAATGGATACACCGATAGTCAACAGCCACATGGATTTCTTGCTGCTAAAGGTGGTTCTACAAGCCGTTTCCTTTCTGTTTCTGTTCAATAAATTATGACATGATGGGGCAGATTGATGCATAAAAATCTAAACTTTCAACACTTACCCTGACTGTAACTTGTGGAGGGATTAAGGGTTTACTTCACCCACTCAAGACGAACCAAACTAAAAAAGCGTTACAAGACTGAGAGGTATAAAGTACTTTTCAATTAATTTTCTACAAAACTGTCCCTCTCCTCGACCCTGGACATTCAGTCAAGTCGTTCACGTCTTATTCGAGAACGTTTGAAACATTCAGTGACAAGGTATGAAGAGAAGGGTCCTCAACGCAGCGGGCTGCACTAGACGCCTCCTAATGACCGGAGACAGGCCAGTAATGATGTGGATGATTGGTTGGGAGGCAGGGTGGAAATGAGTAATGTGAGGTTTGATTGGCTGCTGACCCCTTGGGTCTATCTTCTTCTTTTTTTTTTTTTTTTTTTTTTTTTGGG
>SSNR01000014.1:2209239-2244235 GCA_006937965.1 Callopanchax toddi
TTTTTTTTTTTTTTTTTTTTTTTTTGGGAGGTGGGAATGACAGCACGTGGGGCGCCTGCACTGTAGGATAATGGCTGCTAACGGAGACTCCGGTAACACTCCGCGCACCTGCCAGGTTGGCCTATTGAAACGCAAACACAATAGGACGAGAAAAAGAAGACATTGGAGGTGCTTATTAGCGAGATTACAATGTGTCAATCACTGTTGGGGAGGAGGAAGGACATAATAAAAGAGCAGTGGAATCCATTTCAGAGGGGGCTTTGATTAGCATACTTATTGCCAAAATGATTTCCATTGTGGGCCACTCAGCGCCTGTCACAATCCCCTCGGTGAAATCATTTTCTGTTGCATACTCTATAAGTTTGTTTGTTGGAGCGAACTTTGTCCAACTTGTGAGAAAATAAACTTTTTTAGTCCACCTGGGATGCTTTCCAATGATTGGTTTAGGGTTCTTTGACCCTTATATTGAGGGGAAAGGGGCGTTTGGTACAGTTTATCGTATCCCCCTAAGGCGCTTTGCCTGGAGGTGATGGTTGTGGAGGGGTGGCGGCGTTACGACTGGGGACGCTGCTCCCCGACCCGACCCAGCTGTGGGCACGCACTCGGCTGCTGGCAGACGCCACAGTGCCTCCACTGTGCCTCCGGGACCCGCTGGCAAAACCAAAGGAAAACTGTTTCCCTGTTGCTTAGCAACCACAGGAAGGCCTTCCAGCAGGAGCAGCGAGGGAGGGATTGGAGACAAACAGATTCTGAAAGGATATTTTGTTGTAATTTACCTAATTAAATTAAAGGATTAGCCTGTCCTTCCTCTTTCTTTTCACTTTGACACTATTTAATTTCCTTCCGTTGCGATACTTTTTTTTATATTTTACCCCCTGAAAGCTTTCTAAATCAATATTTATCTGCATTCCTGTGAGCTGGAGAACAGAGAGGAAGCAGAGAGAGAGAGAGAGATGGGGAGGGAGGTCTGGAGGGAAGTAAACACAAGCACCTGCCTTTCCCCTCCTGCTGCATCAACCGCGCTCTGTTCCAGAGACGTAAACACAGAAACTGAAGGATGCTACTTGTAGAATCTGTCCACCGTGGGCAACGCGCTCAAATATAACAAGACGGGCTCACCAAGTGGTGTTATCCCACAAAAATCACGCCCAACAACTCAAGCGTGAGGGCTAATTTGTACAAACACCCCTTGTGTCGTTCACTCTCCCCTGAAAGTACTTTTGGCTCGTGTATCAGAGCTGAAAACTCAACTTAAGTTACTGTTTAGGTTCTTAAATATTCTGAATCACTGTGTTTTTCTGTTTTATTCAACACTCAAATACGCTGATAATCCCCTCCTACGCACTGAAACACCGCTACAAGGCAAAGACGGTCAACACGGGTCAACTACCCATCATGCATCGCAAGTTTAACACTTCCTCTAGCACTTCTCTCCATCAATCCAAGGCAATTAGTGGCTCGGTGTAACAGGATCCTCAGCGACTGGGTCGTCTTTCCGACTTCTGTCCTCCGGGTGAATGTCTCACTGTTTGCTCGGATTCCCCCGAAAGCAAAAAAAAAAAAAGAGCTTTATTTCACTCAGCGCTAGGTGATCATGACAGAAGGCGGCCGTGCTGTCTTGGAAACAGGAAGTGTGTGACACGAGGCCGAGCTGCAGACACCTGTAACCCTCCAGATATGTGGAAATGTTTTCTCTACAGAGGAAGACACTCTTCTCACTCCTAGATCTAAAAAAGAAGATTTATGTTCAAGTCAATTCTTTCAAATTAGATTGAGATCTTTATTTTAGAGACTTAATAATGTAAATGATGGTCAGGTCCTCATGCTTGATGTACACTGTAAAAAGAAAAGGTTGAATCAACTTAATTAAATTGCTTCAGTTGGTAACAAGCAATTGAATTAAGTTTATCTAACTTAAATTACTAGGTACTAATTGATTAATTTAAGTTGGATAAACTTAATTGAATTGCTTGTTACCAATTGAAGCAATTCAGTTAAGTTGGTTCAACTATTCTCTTTTTTCAGTGTATTATGTCTAGAGAGACTGTAGGTACAGTGAAAGACTGACAGCACTGACAGTTGGATGAGTTGATTTGTTTAATATAATAAGCTGAAAGTTATCTCCCGTGCGATCATTTTTATCTAGTTTTTCTGCTGTCAGTGGGTCCTGAATTCCGGTATCCATTACAGTTTTGGGGGCTCGTCCGGGATCCACTTCCTGCCAGGCTGGAAACGGATCAAGTGATACTGTGGACCTCATACATCCCATCATTCATTTCAGCTGATTCTTTGTCCACTGGTGGAAAAAAATAGTCCAAGTCTACCAACTGCTACATTTGATGAAGATTAAAGGACATGGGGTGCATAAAGAACCCCCCATCAAAGACAAAGAATGGTATATAGCACTTTCTAGAGTGTACAGCACTCCCCAAAGTGCTGTACAACACAACAGTCATTTACACACGTTCACACACTGGTGGTGATAAACTACCTTGTAGCCTCAGCTGCCGTGGGGCACACTGACAGATGCAGGGACGCCAAGTCCCTCAGACCACCACCAGAAGGCAAGGTGTTTGAAGTGCCTTGCCCAAGGACACAACAAAGTAACCCAGCTGGAGCTGGGATGGAACCGGCGACCCTCCAGTTGCCAGACCGGCCACTCTACCAACTGAGCTACAGGCCGCCAAAGAAGGAAAGGGCTCTTGGACCGTGGATGGTGTGACTAATTACAAGGAAACAGCCATGGTGGATGGTGAGAGGAGAAGCTTGGTGTGGTCCATGAAGAAGGACCTACTGTATCATGAACTGTTCCAGATGCTACGTCATTGGCTCCAGTGTTAGAAGTGGGGCAGCTTCAACTCAAGTCAACGGACAGGGGAGGATTGCTTTGAGTAAATCACCAGTTTTATGTGCAGTAAACTTTTACTAGAGTCTGAGGATTCTATAACCAGAGGTTATGAGTTTCACCAAACAGACATACAGTAACTTTCTTTTTTTTTGTTTTATTTGATTTTTTAGTTAAAAAGCAGATGCATTTGCCCTGAGTTTTTTTTTAGGAAGACCTTTCAAAGAACGCATTTAATTTGAAGGTCATTGCAGTAACATACAATCTGCTGTCCCCAAATGCTGGGAGCATCATGTTTTCATCCTGCAGATTGTGACAGCAAATTTGTGACTATTTTGGCACAAAATTCTGGGATAAAATCACAGAAAATATCCCAAATTTTATTTTTGAGATTTTGATTTTTTTTTTAAATTAATAATAATCACCAAAACAGTAATGAGTATAAGAAAAAACAAATATCTTGGGAGATAATTCATAACTATTTGAAAGCCTGGCGTTTGACTTGTACTTGGTTTATCAATGATACTTAAAAAGTTTTTATATAAAGATAAAGCATATTTCCCTTTAGATTTATGCAGGCGTATTAGCAAATTTGAGGTCTTAACTGACCAGAAAGAAAACAGAATGGAATTTTTAGATTCAAGCGTCTCTCTTATTAAAGTAAATTTACGTCAGCCGTCCTCTTTTTCTTATAAACTCTTTTTCTAACCGGCTTTGATTCAAGCCGTCTCTCAGTTTGTAGATGTCATTGAGTGTCCGGTCCTGCAGGGTTGATTCAAGTCTCAGGGTTAATTCTTTGTTACTTATTTCTAGAAAGTAAAAAACTGTCTGCGCTGCTCCTTTAATTCCCCCCTGACCACGTCTGTTTGATCACGTTAAGCCGATTTGGATAAACATCAGCGGGTCTGAAGCAGCTGGAATATTAAAAATAAAAAACAGATTTCATGCCCTGAGATAATGAGGTATTTGTGGTGATCAGATCAGGAGCAAAATGGTGTCTGGTCATCTCCACATAGCTAAATCACAAGCCTTGATAATTAGATATTCAGACTAAATATCGTTTAAAAAGTGGTATGAAGCCTCAAAATACCAAAATTAATCATTTGGAATCTGTCAATTCCACCAAATTTTTAAAACTCTTTATCGTATTTTGTGAAAATGTTAACAATGTGAAGCTTCAAGCAAACATTAGAGCCACCAACTCCGTCCTCTCCCACAACACAAGAACAAACTATCTCAGGAGGGACAGTTTATGAATAAATAAATAAATCATTTTTATACTTTTGACCTACCTGACGAGCTCAGTAAACATAAAATCAATGACATTAATGTCTGTCTGCTCCGATTACGGAACACATTTTGTCTAATTATATAAAAATAAACTAATTTAACCAGGTTACAAAGGCTTATAAGTCATTAGATGGATATAACTTGCTGTCTCTTAACACGAGGGGCAGATATTTCACTTTTTGATTCTGTTATGAGACTTTGGCTCCATGATGTGGTGATTCATCCACTAGAACTCTGACTCTGAAGGAATGGAAAACAGTCCTGAGCTACACAAAACAAACACACTGAAGATATTAAACTTAGGAGAGTTTACAGTAAAGATGGCAGCAATACATTTTAGTAGGGATGTACCGATAACACTTTTTTCAAAACCGATCCGATACCGATACTTAAATCTGAGTACCAATACTTCTACCACTTTTATTTTTTCTTCTCTGCTTTTTACAACAAATAACTGAGTTAGATAAAAAATATATATATATATATATTAATGAAAATGATCACAAAACTAAAATATAAGGTGAAAAATAACCATTTTCTGTGATTTCACAGTGAAATTATTGAAGTTTTCCACATTTTAACCAAATAAAATGAACTATTTGGCACCACCTCCAGCTCTCAACCCACACTGTTCCTCTTTAGCTCAATAGCTCCCCCTAGTGTTCAATATAGGAAACTACAACAGAAATCACAAGTCACAGACAGTGAAGCCACTGGTATCGGTTCCTGGTATCGGGTAACTTTAACCGATACCGATATCGGTCCGATACCGATATGGCCCAATACCGATATCGGTCCGATACCGATACTGGTATCGGTGCATCCCTACATTTTAGTCTTGGCTGCTCTTAAGCTGTAAGTTTTTATCCAAGCTACTCACAATGCAAAAGAGAGTAAATACATTGAAACACATCACAACAGCAGAAATATTCCTTTGCGGTACAATTTGGTGAAACGAGCCAACGGTAACAAAGAAAAAGAAAAGCATAATAAATAGTGCACCTGCACCTGTCGTCTGGATGAGTGAAAGGAGAGGAAAGAAGAGGGGGAGGGGGCAGGTAAGGAAAAAAAGAGGTGTGCAGAAGGAGAACCAGAAGGGGGAAAAAGGCATCAGGCTATAAAAAAAAAAAGATTTAATGAGAGCATTATTAAATACAAGCGATGGAACACATATAATGATTATGTCTCATTTCCATACATATAGAGCACGCTGCCAAGTCAAGGAGAGTGCAGTAGTCCATGTCAGTGGTGACACTGCCAAGTCTGAACGGTCTGATCTGACTGGAGCGTCATTCTGACTCCTCCTCCGCGCGGCGGCAAAGTCAATGGGCGGGCCGGGACCTGTTTACCAATTCACTTCGATGAGCTCTGTGAGAGAAAGAAGCATGCACTCCTTCACCTCGCGCAATGGTTTGGCTGCTAAGTATGCGAAGAGCACTTGAGTGTGACATTCAAGATTTGAAGAAATCCTGCAGGAAAACAAGAAGAAGAAGAGCCATTGACTTTGAAATAAATGAAAACCCAGCTGCATGAAATGTCACGACAAAAAACATCCGTGCAGCGATTTGGGGGGGAATTCTTCTCCAAAACGAGGAATGCCTTTAAGTTTTGCTGATGAGGTGTTGCTGTTCGATCAACGCGATGGAGAAAGAGTGAAGGATAAAGGGCGAATGAGGAGTTTTCCCCCTCCTCGACTTCAAAAAGAAACTACATCAAACAAGCGAGGGCGAGTGTTTTGAACCCACACACCGCTTTTCATGTTCGAAGTGGCTCGAATTCTCCTCCCTTTAAGGTGTTTTAGAGTCATGACCGGCACATTAACAAGTCAATTTCTTCCTCGGTTAAATCAGACGACTCAATCGAGCCCAGATTTAAAACACCAAATCGCCACGGGACCCAAACTGAGCCACGAACATTGTAATACTTTGCAGCTCAACTTCCAGAACTCCCAAACCGAGACATGGACATGATTCGGTTTCAACACTGCCAGCTACTGCTGACAAGGACTTCAGGATGACAGTGTGTGTGTGTGTGTGTGTGTGTGTGTGTGTGTGTGTGTGTGTGTGTGTGTGTGTGTGTGTGTGTGTGTGTGTGTGTGTGTGTGTGTGTGTGTGTGTGGATATCCAGGGGTGCGCCTCCAGCAGCTGCTCTGCTATAAGCTCTCGGCGCTGATATTTATTGTCTCCGACAGCCCGACAGTCTCATATAGGCCTGCTTCACGAGCGGCGTCTGTGATGTCAGGACACATTTACAGTTAAGACCCTGATTCTGAAATTAAAACTACCAAAGGGGGGAAGGAGGAGGGGGGGTGGGGTTTTGCCGGACATTAGCGGGCAAAAACCGGAACGACGAAAGCTGTACGGCGACTGATCTGGGATCTGCTGCAGAAACACTAATACATAACTCATGAGGCGAGGATGTTGTCGAGACCTAGCAACAGTTGCACAACGTATCACATTATGCCGTAGCCTTCGGGGACCCTACATAATGCAGTTATGTGACAAAGCTAGTGCACGTCAGCCACAGGCGGGATCCTGTTTGCTTGACAGTGGCTATACAGAGAAACAGGAAGAAGCATGTTATGTCTTATGCCTAGGACATGCATCTGCTACGTAAGTCATGGTCATCACCAAGCTCCTCAAAAGGGGCAAATCTGTGCTAGGAAAGGGGGTCCGATGGTTCCGGGAGAGGAGAAAGAGTGGCCTCTGAGGCCCAATGTCAGCTCACTCCTCTGGAGAAGAAAAGGTGCTTAATGGCCCTTCCAAGTGATTGATGATTGGGCCCACTGCAGAGGTACGATGCAGCCATAGGTAGACAATGCAAGACTTAGCTCGGATAATAAATTTATGTCAGCGAGAAAGAAGACAAAATGCACGAATTCCCGGCGCGGAAGGATGTGAACGTGTAGAAACAAAATAGCAGTTACAGTTAATGATTGTGTTAGGAGAGGCCAGTGGGGATATAAATCATATCCCCTCTCACACGGGCCAATCTCCTCTTACATATATGATACCTTCATAGAAACCACCAGATCATTTGCCCCTGCGTTATATACCGCCGGTTTTACCCACTCGCAATAATTTGGAACCAAACGACAATTTTAATATAATGCAAGAAGGACCATAAACACGGCACTTCTTGAAAATTATTGTGACCTGCTTGACAGAAGCTAAAAGTAGAATTTGAATGAAAAAATTTGGATGAAAAATGAGGGCTGCAGGATGTTTTTGAAACATAAAATCATGACATACGTATGATTAAATATTGTTATACCCACACATGCATGGGGAGAACATACTTGCTCCACGCGGAAAGGCCAAAAAATAGGCAAAAAAATCTTAGTTTTATATTATCTGCAGTGTCAACCAACTATGACATCAAATTTAAGCTTATTATTAAAATATTTGAGTAAAAAGAGTTTGCATTTGAGTATTGATTCACCATTTTTTTTAAAAGTAAACTCCAAAAGTGAACCAGTTGCAGATGTCATGGTTACTTTCCACGTTTCACCAAAATGTGTTGAGTGGTTCATCTTGACAAACAGCGTTGACTACAACAGTTAGGACCAAATTATTAAGCAAAAATGTGGTAAATTGTTTAGATCTCAAAGTGTTGTTGATGACGTTTAGCTACTACGACACTGAAAGTTAACTCAACATTAAAACTAACAACAGTAGTCATGTTTATGTCTGGTAATGTTATTCGGCTGTGGTGGCCATTTTAACTCAAAAAGTAAAAGTTTAATTTAAATCCATTGAAATTCATGACATGTCTTGCTAACAGCTAAATCAACTCCAACAGCTAACGGCAAGTTTCAAACAAACATGTAGCGCAATGAGTTAGCACTCAAAGTATGTGTTGGAGTAAACTTAAGCTACAAACAAACCACATTTTAGCCTAACTTCTATAAAACTGACTTGGTATGCGTTGGCTAATTTCAGTTAGCCAAACTTAGCATAAACCTTTAATCATTTTGTGTATTTATAGTTTTAAAAAACCCTGAAATGTCAATCTTTTACTTGTCGAGCTGAGTGCTGAGAGAATTTCAGATGGTTATTTTCTAAACAAGAAGGATAAAAACAATGACACGCTAGTTTTTTCCCCTCCTAATGAAAAGCAAACTGTAGAATTGCAAATAGCAATTACGCTGGAGCCAGGTAACCGGGAAAGCTGCGTGACTGATTAGAACTGTGTCTGATTTGATCAGCCCGGTCATGTGTGTTTCGAATGGCGAGGGAAGGTTTCTCTCATCCATTTTTGCTTTAGAAGAAAATTATTTAGCATGTATCCTAGCGATTTCGAAGCATAGCGTGTTTCAGCGCTGAAATACTTCTTTACATTGGGATAAAGATGCCCTTTGTCTCAGGCGAATGTCCTGATTCACAGCTTGTTTAAACTGTGATGCAACTTATTTTTATGTGAAATCTGCTTCCCAGCAGGTTCATAACTGGGTATTTCTCTTCCTCTATAGGAGGTAGCTCATATGTCTTTTTATAACTCATTCATACATTCGCGTAGGCTCCTGTCTTAAAAGCTCTATTGTCACAGTGAGCTTCACATCTTGCTACAAAACACCTCAATTCAGTTTATTTAAATTCAAAACAAAACATTAAATGAGATTATGCAAAAAAAAACGCATTACTCATGTTTCCTCGATGAGTAATCATTTGATTGTTCTGAGATATAAGCTCTTTGCTTGGGGAAACGATTAAGCAGTAATGTTCTATTGAAGCCAGTTTTATTTTAAAAATCCATGCTGGGTATTTTTCAGCCTTTACTGTATCCATTCAGGGAGTCAGAGTGACAGAATTACAGGTGGACTGTGTCTGGAATTTTTAAAAAAAGAACTCTATGACCACAAACTGCAACGTGGCTGGAGCAGACTGCTCACAATTTGTGCTGAGAACACAAAGTTACACCTCAGTTGACCTAAACATGAGCCTCCTGATACCTTCCATGAATTATAGATGTGTCAACTAGTGTATATGAGCAACTGCTAGTTCCTGTTTCACGGATAATATTTATAACTTCATATTTAGTGTGCTAAAAGTCTGAATGAGGTTAGAATAACAGAGGTTTTTTTTTATCAGTAGCTAGTAGCTAAACTGTTAGCTTGTGGCGTACTGTGGTCATAAAACTGTTTTATTTTAGTATAATCACCTTTAAAATTATGTGAAAACATTATTAGAATTGAAATATAGCATTTTAATACATTTAATGTCTTGTTTTCATCCATCTTTAACATGATGCTAGCAGCTCTTTAGCGGTATAGCTACTTCAAAGTATCTCATTAACCACTGGATGGATTTTAACGAGACTTTCAAAAAGTAATCAATACATGTACGCTAACAAGTCAATAACTTATGAAAACAACCCAATTCAAGATGGCCACTGCAGCTAATCAACACTAGCAAATAGAGAAACATTTAGCTCATAGCATTATACAGATATTGAGCTACAATTTGGTCTCTTAGTAGAGATCAACCATTGCGTGAGCTAAAACATTGACTTTAACTTTTAGTCAAGCTTGTTTATGTCATGACCGGGTTGGTGCAAGACCCAAACGCAGGAGGACAGAGGAAGGAACAGGTGAGGCTAAACACAAAACAGCTTTATTGCTGGCAGGACCCAGGAGACACAGGACACATGAGGTTGGGGATACAACACGAGGAACCGACAGGGAGGGACTGAACTAAACAGCATTTATAGAAAGGGAGCTAATCAAGGAGCCGAGACACACCTGGAGGGGATTAGTGCAGGACACAGGAGGAGGAACACAGGCACAAACTGGACACAGGGGGGCAGAACATGACAGTTTATCTGTTAGCAAAACCTCTATACCAAAGTTAATGAAACACTTAAAACATTTGGAGTTGATCCAATAAAAGATGGCTACCACGATTATTAGCAAACAAAAATGTCTAAAACCTAGCGAGTGTTACAGATATTTAGCTAAGAGCTCGTTTGTTACCTTGTTACAGTTTCTTACTTTTTAAAAACTTTATTGTAAAATTTAAGGTTTTCAATTTAAAAAAAATATTTTTAAAAGTAAATTATTTTACTGTTTTTAAAGCCCGTGTGTAACTTTTTTTTTTTTTTTTACTTTTTACTTGTATAAACGTTTTTGTAAAAATTTCAAGTTTTATATTCTTCAGTTTGTTAATTAAATATTTCACCTAAGAATGTGTTCTTTATACAAACTTTTTAATGTTTAAAATTTCAGCTTTAAAAAAGAAAAAAAAATATATAAGGTATTTAACTTTTAAGAGATTTGTATCCAGCAGCAGCTCCTCTTCCTGACACTGCAGCGTCGATTCACAGTGGATTTGATAAAATAACATCAGCTTGGGGGACACAGTACGTAGCTCGAGGGCCCGAAATAGAAATATGTCCGGCTATTGAATACCCCTGATTTAGATTGTATTTTTCTCTATTTTTTATACAAACAATTAATAAAAATGAGACGTTCTGCCAAACAAACCATTTCAGGTTTTGTCTAAAGCCATGATCCTAGGTGGATAAAACCCGAATGATAACAGGAAGCATTGTAAATCAAGACCTTCTACTGTTTTCTAAAAATAAAGCTGTTTTCACAGATTCACGTCTTTGATTTAGACTTATTACACCGATCCGCCTTTTCCACTTGCTGCAGCTTCTTCCCCTGACAGTTTGTAAAATGTCACGACATCACGACTCAGAGCGTCCAGCTCAATCAGGCCAAACCATCACGACGAGAAACTGTCTGAGGTACGAGAGCAGCAAGAATGAAAAGCACACAAAGAGAACAAGACTTACTACACACACAGGAACACACACTGTGTAAATGTCAGTGAAGAAAACAATCTGTTCCTTCAGCTCAGCAAACCAGCAGCGGCGTGATGATGATGCGGGCTGTATTTTCCTTCGGAGCAAGATATTAAAAAGGCACTGGGAGAAACAATTTACACACTCATGAATTAATCCGCGGCTCAGATGCATTTTTAATATCTGCAAAGAGGCCAAAGGGGGAAGACTGGTGGCTGTGGATCCGTGTCAGACGTGACGTAGTGCTCCGAAACGGAAAAAAAAAAGCATCCATGAAGTGCTTATAAGACATTTTTAAGACAAATGAGGCGTCTAAAGATGAATTGATGCAACACAGCTGATGGTAATAAACTAAATAGCGTTCCTTTAAGCACGCTTTTCATTTATTCTGATTCCGATTATGATGCAAATGAGGATTCCCTCATTAAAAACGTCTCCTCGAACCGCAGTTTTCCTCTCCTGTTGTCCTTTTCCCTTCCATCTCTGCATCTCTTAGCCATGATCATTACCATATGAATAATAAATACTCAGCACTGTTAAACACGCAGAGTTGTTTTTATTTATTTATCTCTTTTTGTGCATGCACATAATGTGAAAATTCAAATGCAAACACGCCACTTAAACCGGCAACGGAACTCTGCAGAATCGACGAACTCCTGTCGGGTGAGACATGCGGTTCACGTCTCACGAAAACTTTACGAGGTGTCATGAAGATGCAATATGCATATGCAACACATCCTGCAGCTATGATGTCTTGGAAAAGTGTTTCTAAAAGCAGCCAGATGTAAAAGAAATGTTGTGTTTTGCAGACTGCTCTGATAATGTAGCTGTTGGTAGCAAAGATCTGAGGGTTTCAGAGGGATCATGGGAAGTTGTTGGAGACAAGACCAGAACACGAGCTCCATTATTCATCAGAGGTCTTCTTTTCACTTTGAGCTCTATGGTTTGGGGTGTCTTTTTAGGAGAAAATGAAATATAAAAATCCATAACCCAATAAAAATTGCACATATACACGAAAAGGAAAAGAAATTGGTGTGCGTGTCCGCGGCCATATGAGCGCTCCTTTGCAGCGCCTCGCAATGGGAAGTATACCTATAACAAGATGCTAAGCTCACGCTGCAGCTCGTCAGTGTATGATATCGACTGATACAACGTAACACCGCTGTGGGAAGAAGCAATGTTGCAGAACAAAATGATGCAAAGATGGATCAGGAGGAGATGGTTTGGACATGCAGAGGAGGGATAGTGAATACATCGTAGAAGGATGCTTAGGTGAAAGAGGACATGAAGCTGATTGAGATTAGAGGACAGCGTTAGATGGAGGCAGATAGTGACCCCTGAAGGGAAATGCCAAAAGAAAAGGAGAAGAAGTTGGTTAGCTTGGGTCATCCTGACTTGATTCATCTGAAAATAACAGAACTGCGGGAGCGATTGGCAGGTGTCCTGCACTTCAGGAGGGGCTGATTTGTGCTTTGAACACTGAAACGCTCACGGTGAAGGAGTTGTTCTGGAGGACTGGCTGCAAACGAACTCTGGAGCGGAGCAAATTACAACTGAGGTGTCTGACTGCACAGATCAGTGGGGATGGCCATGATTCAATCAATCAATCAAAAAATTTTATTTCATTCAGTAAAAAAACAAAACTAAAACTAAAATACACAAAACTGCTAATAAGCATAAAGAATGAAAAGGAACAGAAAGAAGAGAAAAACTCTTATTAATATCTGCCCCTTTAAAAAGAAAATAGTAATTTTAAAATAAATAAAAACAAAATTGAATTAAAAAGAAAGGCTTTAAATGAAGATTAGTCTGATACTGTCCAAGCCCTTTCGGCAATTAATGTGTAAAAAACAAAAACAAAAAGCTGAATGTTTACCGCGGTTTACCCAGAACCCAAAAATTATCATTTATATATACATACACATATATATGCATATACATACCCGTACATCACACATACATAAATCAAACATAGCCCATTAAAGGTCTAAATCATTTCTTTATAAACTTTAAATATAAAGTCTTTTGTCTTCTTTTTAAACGTTTTAATGTTTTGACATTTTTTCATGTCATCACTAATATTGTTCCATAACTGGACTCCTCTTGATGAAACACAATGTAACTTAGCATTAGTTCGTACGGCTGGCTTCATAAACATGTCTGTTCCTCTCAAACCAAAATTACTCTCCCTGAATTGGAAAAGCTTTTGGATACTGCCCGGTAATTGTTGATTTTTTATTTTGAACATAAACTGAAGTATTTTGAAGTCAACTAGATCTTCAAATTTCAATATGTTTAATTTAATAAATAGAGCATTTGTTGGTTCTGTGTAAGATGATCTAGTGATAATTCTAATGGCCTTTTTTTGAAGAAGAAATATAGAATTGATTGCTGTCCTGTATGTGCTCCCCCAGACTTCAACACAATAAGTCATGTATGGGAGAATGAAGGAGCAGTACAAGATGTATAATGATGGCTGGTTTAAGAAATATTTTACTTTGTTAAGTATTGAAATTGATTTTGATATTTTTGAGTTGATATATTTGATATGCTTCTTCCAACTCAATTTTTCATCAATCAGGACACCAAGGAATTGTGATTCAACTGTTTGGAAGGGTGAAGCCAGCAAAACGGACAGTCATGAACAATAAGGCAGTGGAGAAAACATGGCTGCTGCCTGACAAACAACTTCTAATCTAATCTTTGCCCTTGAAAACAAACCCCCACGCTACAGAATGAATGGAGCGGCTGCTCAGAACCTTCCCTCCTTTCTACGTTCTCCTATCTTCTCCTTCACCCCTGCTGGGGGTGCAGGTGTGCAGCTGCGTCAGCACTGAAGTCTGTGCCTGCTGGCAGAGTTCCTGGCCCCGCCCACCTTCCCGGATGTGTTTTTTAACTGTGGACTGTCAGTGTATTGTCTCCTGTATGCAGAGGTTTCTTCCTCATCCTTCCTTGTTGTTAGCCCTTTTCTTACCTGCTCCCATTTTTTTTCTCTTTTATTGTTTGTCCAAATATTTTATTGAAGTTTTCCCTAAAATTGTTCTGCCCAAGATTTTAGTATTTTCCCAAGTCAATAGCCCACATAGTCTCCTCATTTACCATGTAGATCCCCTGTATGCCCAAATCTCTGTTTTGTTTTTTATTTTCAAAGTTTCCTCAGTTTTGTTCTTTTGTTTCTGTTGTAAAGCGCTTTGTGATGTATATCTGTGAAAGGCGCTATATAAATAAACTTTACTTACTTACTTACTCATCCCTTTAGTTTTGCTGCTACAGGCATTCTGGCTTTCTTTAATTATTGTCGTCAAACCCCAGTTAGCCGAGGACGGAGGCCCAGCTTATTCTGAGTCCAGTACTTCTTCCAGTGTTGCCAGATAATGATCGTATTTGTAGGATAATTTAGCACTCTGTACGATCAATAATTCCATAAATATGATCATTTGAGCCCTTTGTTGTGTGGAATTTGTGTCAGAGATGCTTGTTTTAATTAGTGTGTTAGATTCTTTAAAGCTAAAACTACTTTTGCACGGTGTTTGATACACTGATATTAAAGCTGTGGGTCATCAGGCATGTCATTTTTTCCTCAAAATACAGTCATTTTAAGATCCTGGTATGATACTTTAACATTTCCAATCTGGCAACACTGGATCCTTCCCACCGTCGCCCTCATACTGTGCTGCTACTGAAGAGTGACACGTGCCACCGGAACCACAGGTTTCAGACCACTAATAAAGCAAGAATACGAGTGTTGGCTACCACCACCTCAAATACTGTATTGTTGTGTCCTTAATTTGAAAAGGTGTGTGCAGATGGTAGAAGACATAACACAAGCCTGTGAAACCGAAGAATACTCTATCAGTATTTTTAAGGCTTTTGATACAGTCAAACACAAAAGATTATTGGAAAAATTTGATTATTATGGACTAGAGGTATAGCCAATTCATCAATAGACAGTTATTTAATACCGACAACAAGTCTGTAAAAATAAAAAATACGACATCAGGATTTAGAGAAATAGTCTGTGGTGTTCCGCAAGGGTCAGTAATAGATCCATAACTATTCATATTATATCTAATTGATATATGTAACACCACAGAATATTTCAAATTTACAATGTTTGCAGATGATAGAAATTTTGTTTCCTCAGGAAAAAATTTAAAGGAACTTTGAAAGAGAGCTGACAAAGAGTTAAATGTGCAAAAACCTTGGTTTGATGTGAATAAATTATCACTGAATATTTAAAAAAAAAATATCTAAATTTATGATATTTGGAAATCAAAAAGTAAGTCATCTGGAATTGAAATTAAAAAATTCAAATACTGAAAAGAGTTTTTGAAACAAAAGTCCTTGGAGTTGTCATTGATTATAACTACAGATCAGTGGCGTCTCTTGCATCATATGTTAGGTGGGGCACAACTCAAATATATAACTGTAGCACAAATTTTCACATTAAAATGCAATTTAATCTAAATCTAATTTAAGAAAACAACTATTTTATACATGAAATTGAAAATAAAGGTTCACTCACCAGCATTCTTCATTTCTTAAAAATAAAAGCTGCAAATCATTTTTAAAAATCTACTTCGAATTGTCTTTTTGTCCTGGTAGCTCATGAGCTAAACAACACTACATTGAGAAGCTCTGCTTTCCCACCGAACGTGAAGGTAACGTCACGTGTGATATTCCAGTGTTTTAATTGGACGGTCTGGGTTTGGGGCCCAGCGCTTCGTGCCCCGTGTGTGTCTATTGAGAGCGTGTTGCGCACAGTGATTTTCAGATGCTCGTCTTTTAGAGAGGCTGCGAGGGGCTGGCCCGTCGCCAGGACTTCAAGAGGATTTAACCTCCTTAGCTTGTCAGTATCAAAGCAAAGACTTAGATATGATTACACAGATATTTATAACAGAATATCTTAGTAACAGAATGGGTTTTTATGCAGTATTAGTCTAAACACGAACTATTCTTTCCCACTGATCCCCATAGCGCCATCTGGTGGCTGGTGGGGCCGGGACCTACCGGCCCTACATGACGAGACGCCACTGCTACAGATGCACTGATACAGATACCGATATGGATATTATGTAATACTCGTTAAAGTTAATCAATACCAGGAACCGATACCAGTATCATATCGAGCCGATACGATACCGATATTGATATCAGACTGATACTATACCATGTACTTGTACTCGTTAAAGTTAACCGATACAATGCAATTGCGTTGACTGCGGTCAGAAGGTGGCTTCACTGACTTCTCAGCTCTGTTGTAGTTTTCTAGATTGGTGGCTAGGGGGAGCTGTTGAGCTAAAGAGGAACAGTGTGGTTAGGAGTGGAAAACTGTGCAAAAATTTCAAACAAAATGTTTATTGTTCACATAGTTTTGTGATCATTTTTATTATCATTTTATGTTTTATCTAAATCACCCTCATTTGCTGTAACAAGCAGAGATGAAAACAGAACCTGTATTCCAATTCATAGCATTGTTTTGTGCGGTAGAAGTATTGGTATCGGTACTCGGTATCGGCAAGTACTCTGATCCAAGTATCGTATCGATTTGAAAACAATAAAGTGTTACTGCTGCATCCCTAAATGTGACCAGTGTTGGGAGTAACTAGTTACAAAGTAATTAGTTACAGTAATATATTCCTTTTTTTAAGTAATATAGTACATTACTCTTTTAAAGTAAAATATATTACTAGTTACAATTTGAGTAACTTACTGGTTACAACACCTCACCCCCCAAAAGACATTTGCCCAGGAGTTGGATAAGACGTGTGCTGCTATGGAAACGGAGCTGAAGAGAATATTTGAAGCCCAGGAGCTGATGTATGGACTGACATTAATAAAGTATTCGTTAGAATTGACTTAGTTTAATACAATAGTGAGAAAAATGCAGTATTTTCTGGTGTCATTCTTGTGGAAAATGTAAATGGATCAGTTATACTATTTTAGTTATAGTTATAGTTCAGTTATAGTATTTTAGAATGCCGTCACATAAGATATTTTGCCAAAAGTAACTCAAAGTAGTGTAACTTAGTTACTTTTTGGGGACTGTAATATGTAATACAAACTAGATTACTTTTTTTTTTTTTGCTGTAACTAGTAATATTAATATATTACAAATTTAAAGTAACTTACCCAATACTGAATGTAATTGATGGAAACAACATTTGAACTTTATTAAAGGAAAACTATTGAAATCAGTGGCACTACTGTATAAAGTTAAAGATTTATTAAACTCCAAAGCTTTACGTTTAATTTATAGCTCACTAATTCAACCTTACATGTCACACTGCATAGAAATATGGGGTTCGACCTTTAAAACAAACTTAAAACTAATAAAACCTTTACAAAAAAAGCAATTCGAGTTATAAATAAGAGTACTTATTATGCTCATACCGATCCATTTCTTTTTAAATTCACAGGTTATAATTTTAGAGGGCCTATATTACTATACAATTATGTAACTTATGTTTAAAGCAGAATTAATGTCACTTCCTGACAAAGTACAAAGGTTTAGTTTAATGAAGGAGAGTAATTATGACTGTATGTTTATGGTACTAAAAGCTAAGAGGTAATAAAAGGAGATGCATCTCCTATTATAGGAGTACAATTTTGGATTTAGGCTAAATTTGAGTGTAAAACAGCAACTTCACTTTTAGTTTTCAAAATACTTGTCAGTAAAAATGTCTTTGATGGGTATTAATGTGACTTATCATTCATTTAGGGGATAAAATATGTGATCTGTAAGTGGGTTAGGTAATATTAGACTTTTGCTTCTGCCAAAACCTGCTGAGTCATGGTATGCGCATGTGTGTGTACATGAATTACTTTGATGACTGAACAAAATAAATACTATTACTACTTTCTGACCAGCTCGTTTACAGAATTCACGCATCAGGTACATTTCTGTCTATTAGTCACTTATGAGTGCAAACGACCAACTAAAGCAATAAAAGCACCTTAATGTGACCTGCTTCATGTTTACAATGAAAGAAAATCATCCATAATTATAAATACAGACATGGACTCAGTCATTAAAACTCACTTGCCAGCAGCAGCCGAGGGATCGTTTCAAGGTGTACTTTTTTCAGAACGCGCTCCCTAACACGACTAATTGCGCGTTAACGAGATCACAGGCGTGAGCGAGGAGAAGCCCCAGACTCCGGAGCGGGAAATCAGCACAAAGCCTTTTGTGGAGGAGCGTGATCCGTTCCTCTCGGCCTCGTGCATCTGCCACCACAATTTGCGATAATGACGGCGTCCCAGCAGGGCCGCTCTTCTCGGAGTAATTCGGAATTGATTTAGTGCATTAATTACGCCCCTGTTACGCCGGTGTCACGGACAATATTTTACAATTTGATAAGCAAAAGACGCGCCGCGGGATCGTTTTGATGAATTGCGAGGGTTCGGCCGCGGCGCGGGTTTACGGTCGCACCTTTTAATTTAACGGTAATCACTTTCCTCCTCCCCGTCCGCGCCGTGGAGGAAGCAAGGCTTTAATTTCACGTCCGAGACCTCTGCCCTGCACCGCGTCTGCTTTGATCAAGCCGACAAAGAAGCAGGGACGGAGTCGACCGAGAATACACACATTTACTGATGCACACACACGCCAACAAGCGAACGCCGGTCCTGGATTCCTGACCAGCTGCATGTAGAATGTTTATGCATTTGCTGTTATTTTGCACCTCCTCCTAAAGTGAAACAACATCTCTGGGACGCTGCAGGCAAGACAAGAAGGAGCTCAGTAATGAGCAAGAGCAGAGTCTCAGTGGTACCACCAACCGATCCCCCCTGAGGGCAGGAGGCACCCCGAAAACATCCAAACTGAGGAGTCGCAACTCTCACTAGAGTCTAAAAGTGGCACAGAGCTTTTCCACCCAAAAAAATAACAAAAAAAAAACGTGTTTATTTCTGCTGACTGGCCAATTGGCTTTAAGGTTTAATGGCCGCCTAAATGAGAACATTGTGCTAATACAAGGGGTGTGTGTGTGTGTGTGTGTGTGTGTGTGTGTGTGTGTGTGTGTGTGTGTGTGTGTGTGTGTGTGTGTGTGTGTGTGGAGGCAAAAAAAAAACAACACAAATCAAAGCTCAACAAAGATTCCTGGAAGCAATACAAGAAATACAAACCATTGCGGGTTTAAAAGAAATAAATCAAATTAGCTGGCATTCAGATTACACTAATTACCCACAATGCAACAATATTTTCCTTTATTATTATTTGTAGGTTTTTTGTGTCTGTCACATTTTAGAAGTTTCTCATATTGATCTAATCAGAGATATTTGCACGACTGTTTTGTTTTTATCGTTAAAAGTTTCCAAGTGCATCTGCTGCTAACTCGTCAGATGAACTTTTGTAAAACGAGGTGTATCTGGATTTTAGCTAAAGGCTAGTCCAGGTGCATCCAGGTAATACATATTGCTGCCTTCTTCAAACAGCTGGAATCTCCTAAATTTCACGATTCATTCAAATGTTGTTCAAAAGCCATCATCAGCTAAATGTTGCACTTCCGGTGCATCTGAGGGGGGAATTTCTCATTTATTTATTTATTAATGATAATAAAATTGTTTTTTCTCTTAAATAAACCTGTAATACTAAAACTGATGGCAGTTAAAAGTTCAGAAAATAATATTTGCATGAAACGCCATGAAGTTTAGAACATTTGAGCTTGTAGTCTATGATGATATGGGTCCGTTCAGACGAGTCATGTTGTAGCTCATCAGTTTTGTGTAAATTAAACCAAGTTTGCAGCAAATTGCTGCCATTTTAAGTCAACTGACAAAATGTCATAGCATTTCACGTGTACGCCGATGAAAATACGTGGAATGAGACATTGTCTGTAGTGTAAAGCTTTGTAAAATGATTCTTATTAGCAGGGGTGCACACAATTTTTCCATCGGGGTACTCAAGGGAGAACCTGGCGCTGATGCCTGGTACGAACCACATCTCCGTGGGGGGTTGGTGGTGATGATGATAAGCTGTCACTGGTGCTGCGCGCGCTTCACCAGTGCTAGGCAGGGCATATGTGAGTTGCGTACGTGTGTAGAACGTGCTGCGATTGCGTGTGTTTTGCCATTGCTGCGAGAGTGTGTTGGAGGTGTATCTCACCGGTATCGCGGCCGTGTGCCATTGGTGCCGTGCGTGTATGTTCGAGGAGCTGCGAGTGTGTTGATGTGTCGCCGTTGCTGCGCGCATGTGTTACCCGTCGGAGGTGCTGCGAGTGTGTCTACTAGCTTCAGAGGTGAGTTCTCATTCACTGCACTGCAAAAACTGATACCTAAGAAAGTAAATTAGCCTTGTTTTTAGACATTTTGTCTTATTTTTTTGTCTAAAAAGAAAATATATTCTTACAACCTACTTCAAATAGGCCAAATCTTCTTAAATACAATCAAATTTTCTAGATTTGAGAAAAAAAATCAGCCAATGGGGTAAGCAACATTTCTTTGCTAGATTCCTTAAAACTAGCAAAAACAAGCTAGTTTTAAGGAATCTAGCCAAGCAAATTTAGCTTACCCCATTGGCTGATTTTTTCCCCCTCAAATCTAGAAAATGTGATCATATTTAAGAAAACTTGGCCTATTTCAAGTAAGAATATATTTTATTTTTAGACAAAAATAAGTCAAAATGTCTAAAAACAAGGCTAATTTCCTTTCTTAGGTATCAGTTTTTGCAGTGTGCAACAGGATGTGAAGCTTGTCAGATCGCAGGCTGCGAAAGCGCCGGTCCACAAAGGTGAATTCGGGCAGTAGGTTCTGGTACGCATGCATGATATCTGGTTCTCATGAGGACTGGTGGACTAGTTATGTGCACCCCTGATTATTGGAGTCGTTTTAAAATGGCAGCGATACACTTGGTCATGGCTGGACCTTTAGCTATTAGCTCGTTAGCTCATGAGCCATCAAGGACAGAAACTATTTTCTCTAAACAAAGGCTGTTTTGGAAACTTTCTGCAACAGGTAAAACTTGCAAATAAACTCACTTTAAATTGGCCAAAAGGACAATTTCATGTATAATTTAATGGAGTTTTACTTCCTTTTTTCTCAACATGTATAAATTGCTGTAGAAACAACAGAAACTGAGCATGTAGTGAGTAATTTTGTTACTTATTTGGATATCTGTCTATTTTTAAACTTTTTTGTTCAGGTTTGGATTTTTAAAAAAATTTTTACAACTAAAGCACTGATTTAAAAAGTCATCATATTTCTGAAAATATCAATAGAAAAAACAAAAACAGACTATTGTAGACATGCTGCTCACATTTGTAGATACTTTTTTAAATTTTGTTAGAACATCTGTTTTCTCCTGCAGGAAGTCCCAGCTGGGTAAAAGTCATGCATATCCAAATATCGGTTTACAAACTTTCATGATTATTTTACAAAAAACGATCAAGATGCACAGCTGTGCTCAAGTGAGGGAGATGTTTAAACTTAAAGATTGACACAAGCTTGCAATCAAAAGACAGAAAAAGGAAACCCACCGAGCTGTGTGTGATACGTCTACCTGCCAGGCACCCAGGCTGTTTTGGGGCTTTTGTTTTTCACAATTCAAAAGAGGAATAAAAGGTACTTATACCAGAAAATGAATATTCTCCTGAATCGAGCAGCAATAAGCTCCAATAACAGATTCAAAACAAAAGGACAAAGAATTAAACACTATATTTTTCTTTTCTTGGACTCGGATGTCTTCATTACCTGACAATTAACGAGCTACAAGATACATCAGCGGAGTGCCACTGCGATCCTACAGGGAGCTGGGTGGCACGTGCAGGGTGCTAATTTTCTCAGCGTTAAGAGCTGTAATTATGCAAACGCTGCTGGGCACCCGTGTGGCGCTAACAACCTCCCATTTCAGGCGACAGTCCCAAGCTTTTATGAGCTCCTCAAATGGTTCAGAGGCTAATGAAACTGTGCGATCCGCTCGGCGGGCACTTCCCTCTCCAGCCGTCACCGTCGTCAGTGTGTCATTACGTGGTGAGGAGCCCCGTGGCATCAATTGTGCATTCAAGGAGCACAATGGCGTGAAACGTCGATAAAGAGAAAGGACAGGAAGAGAAAGAGAGGGGCACTTGACCTCCTCGCTGGTCCTGTCCTCTAGATTTTCCCTTTTCATCTGTCTCGAAACAACATCCCCTACTTTGAGGTAAAAGCTCAGACTTGCACAAAGGGACCAAACCCCTCAGGACTGGTTGCAGCTCCTTTGGTAGCAAAAGTTTCCTGGGCGTGACGTAATGGACATTGTCCAACTTGATGTAACTTCTTTTTTTTTAATCATTTTTTCACAACATAGACCAATTAACTGGGGCTCAAGTCCACCATGAAGGAGAACAAGCTGAGCCAAGAGATCATTCTGACCCTCATAAGGTCATAAGGTTTGGTTCTTGACTTGGAGATACAAGTTGCTGTATGTTAAGGAGTCATTTGATGTGGTTCGGGCATTTAGTAAGGATGCCTCCTGGTTTCCATCCTTTTTAGGTTTTCTATGCACATCCCATTGGCAGAAGACCTTGAGGTAGACCCAAAATTCCATGGAGGGAATACAGTATATATATCCTCTCTAACCTTGGGATTCCCCAGTACGATGGATCCCAAAGGGGATACGGATAGATGGATATATGGATAACTAGATAAATGGGTCTGAGGAGGTAACAGGTTCAGTAGGGAAGCCCAAACATCCATCTCCAGGTCTGAGAGAAAACATCATTTTTTCAGTGAGTTCTTGGTCTGCCTCACTGTCTCATCCCAGTCCCTGGAAAACCACCATCCTAATCAGATGTTCCAGCTACTTCAGCTGAATCTTTTCAATGAGGGATTGCTGGCAAGGCCATGTGTTGAAGTATCATTGGGCAAGATAGTGAACCCCCAACTGCCTTTCAGGTCTCCCTTAGGAAAAGAGAATCTTAATCTCAATGGGAGATTACCTGATACATAAGGGTTAAAAATATATTCCTGACCATAGCTTAGGGTTGTAATCAGAGAGGGTACCGAAAAAATGTACTTAATAGAAGTAGTACTACTTCAACATATTTTTACTCAAGTAAAAGTAAAAAGTTGCTGTCCAAAAAAATACTTGAGTTATGAGTAAAAAAGTATTTGGTAAAAATTGTTTTAAATTTTTTATGTCATCAGCAAAAATAGAAAGTTTTGGGGAAATTCTAGTATCTTAAAGGCTAAAATGAAAAACACTGATACAAATACATAACATGATATCAAAACAGCAATATTTAGGCAGAAGAAACACTTTTCAAAGTCTTTTTTAAAATATAATGCCAAAATTTACAGTAGAGCTAGATATGTGGCTATAAATCTAGCTAGATAGCTATCTATTTAGCTAGATAGCTGTGTCCATAGATATCATATATAAAGGCTAGATGAATCATCCGGGGTTCAACAGCGTAGCTACACGGCAGCCATCTTGGGGCAGCGAGCTGACGTTCTGCTCTCTATGGCAGCAGATGGAAGGTGAGCATCAACTTAACTAAAAAACAATCATAACTCGATTAAAAATGAACAGATTTACAAACGGGTTACTTTTCTTACAAACCTTATTATGTATAGACTTGAGATATGATACTTTTACAATTTATAAATTTTCCGACCATTATCGTTACATTTTAATAAATATATTCACAGCCACATCTCTGATGTTTATAAAAATGCAAACCGTTTGAAAATCGGTTAAAAATTGAGCGAGTTAGAGGTATTTATTAGTACATGCTCCATTGACACCAGTGTTATGAAAGGGGGCAGCTGGCTGCCCCAAGATGGCCGCCGGCGTAGCTATGTCAGGGTCCATTGACAAACAGCACGGGTAAGGTATCTAGTGATATAAATGATATCTATGGCTGTGTCTAGCTTTTGTTTGAGCTAGGTAGCTAGATTAAAACAGCTAGCTAGCTAGAAAATGAGAGAGGAAAATAAAGCTGGTGCAAAAACAGGTGGTCTCCTTTAATAAACTGTAAGTATCTGTGTCTGGTGTGTTTTTCTGTAAAGTTACTCGCAGTAGGTAGAGGATTCAGAGATTTTACTCAAGTAGGAGTAGCAACCCTTACAGAAAAACCACATGAACTTCACATGTGGACATCACATGTGAGAACATGTGAAATTACCCTAACACATGTGAGCTACATGTAAAAAACGTGTTTTCCACATGTTTCCCGTGTGAATTTAGAACAAAAACATGTGAACTTCCCATGGGGAGAAAAAACATGTTTTCACATGTAAAAACATGTTAAATTAATATGTAAAAAACATGTGCAAACCATGTTTCCCATGTGAATTTAGAACACGTTTGACATGTTCATGTGGTCATATGTGAAATAACATTTTAAGTTCACGTGTTTTTTCCATAAGGGAATACTGAAGAAAACTAATACTCAAGTGAGAGTAAAAAGTACAGTGAAGTAAAACTACACATAAAAGTAATTTTTTTTCAAAATGTTACTCAAGTAAATGTAACTGAGTAAATGTAACTAGTTACTACCCACCTCTGGTTGAACTGTAAATGTACTTTTAAACTGGGAGCTTTGCGTTTTGGCTCAGCTACATCATCACTACAACCAACCAAAGCTTCATGAAGCCCCAATTCATGGGTCTATCTCCCACTCCATCCTACCACCAATCATAAACAAAAACACCAAGATACTTTTCTGCAAATATCATCATCACAAACCATAGATCATGATGCTGCTACCACCGTGCCTCACTACAAGGACATTATCCTTCAAACTGAATCCAGACAGTTTCAACTTGTTTTACTTACACACTCATAATAGACTTCTGTGTGCGTGTTTTACACAATAAAATGTCAACAAGAGTCACCTCAGTGCTGTATGTTTGTCTATATTGTATAGGTCTGAGCATTAAACTGGTTATCATTCCAATTTCCTCTGAGAACCAAAGAGGAAAGCTGTCAACGCTTCCAGTTCAAAAGGACACAAAATTATGCCTCCATCAAGTATATGATGAGTACCTGAAGGGCAGATGTGGCGAAACAAGTGTGATGGAGTGGAGTCTGAATTACTGCCTCGCCACAAATTAATAACAGAGAGTCATATTCATGGACAGAGCGACGCGCGATCAGATGAGTTGTGAATAATGACTCATAGAGAAGTGGTGATTTCAGAGTAGCAATCCCGGTTACAGCGAGGACGGAGAAGAAGAAAATAACTGCGCCGCAAGGTCATGATGCACAGCAACAAGGATGAAAGTTGATTTTTAATTTGGAGCACTTGGTATAACCTGTGACCTTTGGTTTACTTAAACATTTCTGCTAATGGAACGTGTGCTCGGAATGCTAAGAACAGAGCTAGTCTACATACTGTTTACAGACAGGTATAACGTTGTTTTTGAGGCAACCAGGTGATTTTTGTACCCGTCTACAGGTATTTTGGTCCAACCCTCATTATCAAACTGCTCCAGCTGTCTCAGACTCAAAGGGTTCAACAGATGTTCAACAGGATTTAGATCAGGGCTCATAAAACTTCAGAAAAACAGTCCATAGTTTTTTCCTGATACTATCATGCATGTTTTGGCTTGTTATCCCATTGAAGGACCCCTGACCTGCAACTGAGACCAAACCAAGACTCTGAGCAGTACAATTCACTCCAGATTTTCTCCATAGTCTTGACATTTCATTGGACCCTGAACAGATTTAAGACTCCCTGGTCCAGATGCAGCAAAGAAGTCCTAAGACAGAATCTAGACACTTCTGAGTTTCACTGAGTTCACTTCCAGTTTATTATCATCTCTCTAAAAGACATTTTCCCAGATAAGGTTTGGCTCATTCATATGCATTTTGGTGAATTCCAGTCTCAATTTTTTAATGATTTGCTTTCAACAGGGGTGTCCTCCTCTTTAGTTTTCTATTAGGTCCACTTTAGCTCAAACAGAGACAGATGGTGTGATCAAACACTGATGAAAACATCTCAAACATCTGACTGGTCTCTCCAACTGTAGTCACAAGAACATCAAGCTGGCATGGCCTTTTAGCCTTCAGCTGCTTGGAGGTGGTCTTTTAGCCTTTAGCTATTTGGAGGTGGTCTTTTAGCCTTTAGCTTTTTGGAGGTGGTCTTTTAACTTTTAGCTTTTTGGAGGTGGTCTTTTATCCTTTAGCATTTTGGAGGTGGTCTTTTAGCCTTTAGCATTTTGGAGGTGGTCTTTTAGCCTTTAGCATTTTGGAGGTGGTCTTTTAGCCTTTAGCTATTTGGAGGTGGTCTTTTAGCCTTTAGCTTTTTGGAGGTGGTCTTTTAACTTTTAGCTTTTTGGAGGTGGTCTTTTATCCTTTAGCATTTTGGAGGTGGTCTTTTAGCCTTTAGCATTTTGGAGGTGGTCTTTTAGCCTTTAGCATTTTGGAGGTGGTCTTTTAGCCTTTAGCTTTTTGGAGGTGGTCTTTTAGCCTTTAGCTTTTTGGAGGTGGTCTTTTAACTTTTAGCTTTTTGGAGGTGGTCTTTTATCCTTTAGCATTTTGGAGGTGGTCTTTTAGCCTTTAGCATTTTGGAGGTGGTCTTTTAGCCTTTAGCTTTTTGGAGGTGGTCTTTAACCCTTTGCTTTTTGGAGGTGGTCTTTAACCTTTCGCTTTTTGGAGGTGGTCTTTAACCCTTCGCTTTTTGGAGGTGGTCTTTTAGTCTTTAGCATTTTGGAGGTGGTCTTTTAGCCTTTAGCTTTTTGGAGGTGGTCTTTTATCCTTTAGCTGTTTGGAGGTGGTCTTTTAGCCTTTAGCTGCTTGGAAGTGGTCTGTTAGCCTTTAGCTATTAGGAGGTGGTCTTTTATTCCTTAGCTTCCTGGAGGTGGTCTTCTAGCTCTTATCTTCAACATGCAGCTTATTAACTGTCTCTAATCTCCTGAGATGACTCTGTCCTCCAGATACCAAACAGTACTGTGACTACCTCTCAGCCTTTAACAGGCAAACTGACTGGAAACACCTGTGATGCTGATTTCAGGACACACTTTAATTTAACGTACGTCTCTATGGTCTTTTCTACCATCCTTACAGTCCAGATCAGTTTAATTAACTGTTTGTTCAGGAAGCTTTATTTTATTATATTGTTTGTCATATTCCAGTGACCATTGTGGTTTTTTGCCAGCTTAAGGTCCACAAATATTTCATCCGTGTCTGTAAACTTCAATAATTCCACATACTATATGAGACAAAAGGAGGACAAACATTATAAAAAAGAACTGCTGAAACAGGAACAAGAGAAATGAGAACTCTTTGGCGCTCGCTGTTTCTTTTCCCCCCGTCTCATCTTTTCTTATTTTTTCTTTTCTCTGAACTAAAATGAACTCACTGAGCCACTTTACCATTTCTCCTTTAAAAGAAGAAGAAGGAAAAAAGAGGGGTTTTTGGGAAAGCGTTCTGGCTAACAAAGCTGTAGAGCATCTCTCTTTTCCCTCTGCCTCTGCCGGCTGGTGTTTGGTGGAGATAAGCTCGCTAAAGAGCGTCTCCGTCTGCATGTGGACTCAGAATACACACCTCAGTGACCACGTCGTTCATCTCTCCTTACAGCCGAGGCCTCTGTGTGTATGAGCATTCAGACTTTAAAAAATACTCAATGACACGTGTCGTTTTGAGGTTTTATAGACTCCCCCCCTCCCTCTCTCTCTTCTTGTCTTGCTGCTCTCAGCTGTAGCCCTGGCATTGTGCCCCGCGTTAGCTGCCAGATTGATCTGGCTTTAATGAAGAGTCCTCCAGCCTAGGTGACATCATTAGCTGGTTATGAGCCGCTGTGGGCCACTTGGCGCAGCGCTGTGCTTCGCTTCGGGGGAAAATGGGTCATTCTGAGTGACAGACAAGCTCTGGACTTGGACGGAAAAGTAGACGGAGGGGTAGGCCAGGTGGCAGCACGGTGATGGTCCTCATTCATTCGTTTTATCGCCTAAACCGAAGCACTTCTTAGGAGCCCTTTTCAGTTTTACTTGCAGGATTTTAGGAAGAACTAAAACCTCGAGTCAGTTTCAGTGAGCTAATTAGCCGGCCGAGGGATTCCTAAAGCGTTGGTTTATGATAGAGCTGCACAATATATAAAATATTTAGTGTCTTCTCCATATCAATGAGTGCAATATCGATATTATAAAAGACTGTAATAAAAACTAAATCTGAAAGCTACAGTAAATAAACTTAAAAATACACACAGCTGATTCAGATGCCAGTAGTGGAAATAAGACAAGTCAGTCTATCACCAGGTAGAAGCTGTAGTAGTTTTTGCATATTTTCTTTTTACATATTCATCACAATTTGGTCTTCAAATCATCCCAAAGTTCTCTAATATTTGCTGCACTTTTAGCTCAAGAGAATTAAATTTTGATTGGTTCCAGATGCACACAGGTACTGTTTTGGCACGTCTATGGAAAAACCTCAAAACATGTTCGTTGACTTGTTTAAGGGACTGGAGAACCCCTGGGGAGGTTTTTAAAGTAAGACATGAGAAAAAACCAGCATGTTAATGGACAGCGACTGTTGGCGAGTGGTTGGAGACACAAAAATCTAACGAAATGATGTAAAAGCAGAACTTTAAGAGACAAAATATAAGTTATGGTACTTTCATAAAGTCTCCACCCATGGTATGAACTCACAACGGCAACCCGGCTCACACGTTTTCCCCCCAAGTCAGTATCCACGCCCTTTGACATATGCATCATGCAGCAGTAGGTGTGTGGGTGGGCATATCACTGCGCACCTTCTACAGTGTCGCAACACCAGTTCGCTGGGGCAGCGTGTAGCTCAGTTGGTAGAGTGCCCGGTCTGGCAACCGGAGGGTTCAATCCCAGCTCCGGCTGGGTTACTTTGTTGTTGTGTCCTTGGGCAAGACGCTTCACCCACCTTGCCTTCTGGTGGTGGTCGGAGGGATTTGGCGGGTGCTGATGCATGGCATCTCCACCTCCGTTAGTGTGCTCCAGGGGGGAACAAATTTGTGTGTGTGCATTGGTGAATGACTGTTGTGTTGTACAGCACTTTGGGGAGTATTGAACACTCTAGAAAGCAATCTATACCAGAGACTGGTACACATGCTTTGCTCTGTTCAAATGCATTCACAGCCACAGTGAAAGCTCAAAATCATCTCGACGTAACACCGGATAAGGTTCCTGTATCCTGGAAAAAAGTCCCGATATGCACCAATACAGTGGGAAAAGCTCCAGGTGCACTGAGGGATACATTTTCAAAGTGCTGGTACTGGCCCACTTAGAGCACTGAGTAAAAGTTTTGCTTGAACAATAAGTTCGACACGTTAGCAACAAAATCTTTAAATCTAGCCGAGTCATGAGAGGTTATAGTATAGTTTGTATAGTTTGTCGTGCAACATTTGTCAAAATGTTCTTTGCACTAATTGGCACCTATAACACTATTAGGACATTATGGTTTTATAAACTTTTCGGTTACAGGGAGCATATGACTTAGTTTCAAACCAAATTAGGTATTTGCTCGATCACTCCCAAAATGTTCCCACATTTCTCACTTTTGGACTCATGGAATCTAAACTGGTTGCAAAGGTTTGAAATGAGTTTTTTCAAACAATCTTCAAAATTGCAGTGACTGAGCAATTGTGCTTTTTGATATACATGTGCACATTTTAAAACCTTGTGGATGAAAATATACTAAATTGTGTTGGAATTACACTCAGTACACTACATTTTTGTGACATGACACATGAGGAGAGTTTAGATAAATGCAAAGAAATAGCATCACTTGTAGAATACAAACTTTCTCGTGGCATTTTACTAACAAAATGTCTTAAATTTGTCTCATTTTATTCTCAAATTGGTCTTCATCGTGTCCTAAAAGTTGTCTCACATTTCTTGCTATTTTTGACTCATTAAAACTGAATAGAGAAAGGTTACAGATGCCTGCAGCAACTTTTGATGTTTTGAAGTGAAAGTTTGTAATTTGTGTCAGTTTTTGAACAGGTTCAAAACTCTAATGATGCAAGAATGAAGCTTTTAACTTGTGCAAGGAAATTTAGAACCCTAGCAAATGTTGTGTGCCATGGTGGGAACTACGTTGTTAGCAATTTGGCAAGAGTCACCACCCTGTGAGATGCGAGTGTGAAGTACATGGATCCTACTTTGCTTGTTGATGGCAATTGCAAGTTGTCTGTGTTTCACTAGAATTTTGAACACAAAAAAATAATTCTGGAGAAACTTTAGAGACTAGTTGGAGACAAAATTGCAATAAAAAATAGTAATTTTCCACTGAATTGGACCAAGTTCTGATTATGTTGGTCATTTAATGCATCTGCATATAAAATACAACATTCTTGCAAAACTCCTTTGTCACAATTATGTCACAAACCTGCTGAATTGTGTGTAAATTTATTTGCAATTTGGTCTTTGATCCATCTATCCTTAAGTTCTCTCACTTGGATGCTTGGAAATATCATTAGGAAGAGTTCCAGACACCTGAAACAACTATTTTGAGAGAATATTTGCAGCACAAATTTTATAAAAGTGCAAAACCCTGTGACTGAGAAATCCAGAACATTTACTCGAGACACTTTGGAAACTTGTTCGCAAATGTTCATTGCAACTTGTTGCCAACAGTCATGAGAGGATAAAGGGAAGAGTGAGAAAAATATGGATTTATCACATTTTTATTCATCATTATTGCAACATTCAAAAATGTTGTGTAACCCAAGTGTACGACTAGATCTTGCTTTGCATTTTGCTCTAATGTCAACTCAAATGTGGTCATTTTTTAATGTTTCTTTTAACAGTTAAAAAATGTAAGCTCATAAATTAGCGCTTTGCACATCCCTTGCTTGATTCCTGTTTACCAAGAAAGTCTGCCCTCACAGTTTTTGATGCATTTTTGAAGAAGCACATTTTAAAACTTTTATGAGGCTTTCTGCAAAAAACATCAAGTCCTCATCAGCCACTGACACAGATTCAAATTCAAAAATATACCCCAAACTAAAAGATCACACGTTTTAATTAGTTTATTTTTGCATTTATGAGCAAAGAACAGAGTTTTTGTGAGTTACTATAAATGTCATACTACAGAACGTTCTATTTAAACAACATTTTCACTGCAAGACAAATGTATTAATCATGTTTTAGTCAATTCAAATGTTGCAATTAATAGGTTGAGAAATATTGCATTGTGGGTAATGTATATTGATCTAATTAGTTTTGTCTACATGCAGACAGAAAACTCTGGCACTTGGATGACTCCAGGTTTACCTAAAAGTTTGTTTACCATCTTCAGTGACTCGGGAGGGAAAATAAATACCCATCTGATGCAAATTTCCTTCCATCTATTGGTTTTCTAAACCCGCTTTGTCCTGTTCAGGGTCGTGGGAGGTGCTGAAGCTCGTGCCTGATGCAAATTTACAAGGTTGTTATTCAGACCTTCATCCACATGCCGGTTTAGTCGAACAGTAAAAAGCGAGTTAGAAGATCAGCTACGTGCCAAGTTTCAGTAAAGACAAGAACATCGGAATATATTAAAGATCCTAAATCTATCATTACTATCAGTTTGCTCTTTATTCAGCAGAATGTAAATGAATATACGTCTAAAACTGGCTTTCAGGAGTTTCCAAAGAGCTGGACGGACTATTCAAAATAAAAGCCCCTATTGAATGTCTAGAAATTCTCCATAACAAATCATATGGATTGTTGGCACTAATGTGAATTATTATATTATTAGCATATGACTTTCGAAGGCAAAGCATGAAAATACCTTTTCATCGTAAGAAATTCAACACATTTGATTTAAATAACCAATCAGACCCTTGCTGGGCTCCGTACCCATTCAACATAAAGGGATTTCTATAAACAGGGTCTTATAAACCATTTAGGTCAGGTGGTCCTGGTGCATCGCCGATAAATCAAACGCACCCTTTTATGAAGTAATAGTTTCATCCCAGTCTGAGCTATGGTCTGTGTGCCTCACTAACCAGTAGGGGTGTGTATTGGCAAGAATCTGGCGGTACGATATGTATTGCGATACATGCAGACGATACAATTTCTTGCAATATATTGCGCTATAATGCGATACTATGAGTAAGACAATATTTTATGATTTTTTAAACATAATTTAGGAGTCGAAAAACTGTCACAGCATTTTAAAAACTTGACGAGCGAAGAAGATGAAAACAGACACCAACTAGTGGTCATACTTTTAATTTTACTACAAAAATTACTGTCATCATTAATGGTTACATTATTTTATTTTTTTAAATAAAATAAAAATGGATAATTTGCTTTAAATTTCAACACAACAAATATTGCGATGCAGATATCACAATATTGATATATCGTGACAGAAAATATCGCGATATATTGCAGTATCGATATTTCCTTACATCCCTACTAACCAGTTTTATTTGAACTCTTGATTACGTGAGAAAGGATTGTTAACAAGACTTGAGGTTTGGTAGAAGAGTCCAAGTCACGTCTTAAGAGGGAGAGGCAGAGTCAAGAGTCTTTAGACAGAAAGTCTAATTAAAGTCTTGAATACTTAGATCAGTGATGTCTAATCCTGATCCTGTAGAGCCAGTATCCAGCATGTTTAGAGGTTTCTCTTCTTCAACACACATGATTTCAGTTAGTGGCTGATTGAAGACCTTCTGCAGAGCTTGATTAGCTGCAGAACAGGTGACTCAACCACTGATTCAGGTGTGTTGGAGCAAGGAAGGAACTAAAACAGGCTGGATACCAGAACCTTGAGGACCGACTTTGGACACCACTGAATCAGATGGAGAATCTGTCATTTTGTGTGTTTAGCAGAGTCAAAGCCAGGTCTAGAATCTTTAGAGCGTGAATCACAGTCACGTCAAGAATTTGGAGGACAAGTTCAAGTCGAGCCTCGAGTCTCTAGACAGGGATTCTGAGTTAAATCTCAATTTATAAGAAAATGAGTCCAAGTCAAGTCGTGAGAGGACAAGTCCAAGTCAAGCATTGAGTATGTCAATGGCCAGCACAATTTAAATCTAGTTTAGAGAGTGACTATCAGTCAAGTCTTAAGACTTTAAAGTAGGGATGCACAGATGCTGATACTGGTATTGGTGCAATACTAAGGTCATATACTCATACTCGTACTCATAACAGTACACTGATGCTATAAAGCCGTAGCGTGATGCTCAGCTCTCAGTTGAGCACCAACAGCTAACCGGTGCTAACCACAGCTACCTCTGGAGGAGGAGTAGTAGTACTAGTACTACTAGAAGTAGTAGTAGTTGTTGTTATATGGTAGTAGTATACATACACTGTCTGAATCCTCATACTCCTGACGTTTGGTTTGATTAAAACAATGCAATTCGTTTGTGTACCAAACCATGATTTAGATCAATGGCATTTATTAGGACTCGTATCGGTACTCAGTATCAGCAAGTACTCAAATGAATGTACTTGTACTTGCACTCAGAAAAATCTGGCATTGGTGCATCCCTACTTTAAAGATTGATTCAGAATCAAGGTTTGAGCCTTCAGAGTTAAAGGCAAGTCAAGAGTGAGTCTAATTCAGATCTTTTCTGTTTAGAGGACAAGTCCAAGTCACGTCTTGACACTATTGAAAGGAAGTCTGAGTTAAGTCTCATGTCTTAAGAGGGTGAGTCAAAATCCTACAGAGGACAAGTCAAAGTCAAGTTTTAGAAATTTAGATGGTGAATCCAAGTCATGTCTTGAGTCTTTAGAGGGTGAATTACAAGTCTGTGGTTCTGGATCAAATCAAATTCAAGTCAAAGGTCTTTAGATAGAAACTCAATCAAGTCTTGAGTCTTTAACGCAAAAGTAAGAGTCAAATCTTGACAAGGAGATGAGTACGAGTCAAGTCTTAAGCACATAGAGCATCAGTCAGATTCAAGTCGAGTCCATAGAGGAAGTCCACGTCAAACCTTGACTTGAGAGGGTCCATCCCAGTCCAGTCTCAGTTTTATTTAGCAAACGAGTCAAAGTCAAGTCTTGAGTCTAGGTAGAATCTGAGTCATATCCTGACTTGTTAAAGAACAATTAAGAATCAAGTCTCAGGTATTCTTTAAAGGTGAAGTCCCAGCCAAGTCTTAAATAGTGTACGTCAATCAAGTCTTTAGTCTTAAGAGGGAGAGTCAAAGACGAGACTGATTCAGAAGAAAGTTTAGAGTCTTTAGAGTTCATGGCAATTCAAGTCTTTAGTAACATTTTAATATTTAGAGTCGAAGTTAAAGGCATAGTTTGGTCAGAAAATGCCACACCCACCGTTGACATCACGTGAAAGGAACATCTAGAAACAGGAAGTAGTCCTCTGATCGGAGCAGCACTCACAGCTCAGGAGAGACACTGGTGACAGACTAGTGGCTGAGTTTTGCTCCAGTCAGGGGACTACTTTCTGTCTGTAGAGACTCCTCCCACTTTGACTGATGTCACCAGACAAAGTGAGTGGCGTGTACTTCACCACTTCAAAATGACTGAAATATCCCTTTAAGCCTGGAGTTTTGCTGCAACTTCAAAGTGACTCGAGTCCTGATCCTTGATGCAACCTCACTGACTCCTCAACACATTTCAGGACGTTAAACATCCATGTTGTTTCATCTTCATCACATCAACACAGGCCTGAGCATCGTCTGCTTTTCAAATCCTGATGCAGAAGCAAAGTTTAGCAGAGCTTCAGGAAAACCTGATGAGGTAAGCCCCTCCCATCTGAGCCTCTAGGCTGGGTAAAACAAACAGATGTGGGAAAGCCGTGTTGTTCATCTGAATCTCAGCGACTCCCACTCCCACAAACACACACGGTTGCACAAAGGTTCTCGTCTCCCCTCCCTTCTTTTGTTCATATTACACCCCTCGTTCCTCCCGAGCTGCTCTCCTCGGCCATCCCCGGCTCGGAAAAAGTCCACACCAGGTAAAATGTGTGCATAACTTATATGTGCATGTGAACTTTGCACGAACCGTTCCACTGTGAGTCAAGGGCGTTTTTTAAAAGTCTAGACCAGCAACGAGAATACCGTAAACATAAAGAGCCATAATATATTTGTCCTTCCATTACAAACACTACAACCTTCATGGGATTTCTTTGACTTCCTGTGAAAAGCAGGATGTTTGGTGCAGAGTCGCCATGGCAACCCCCAACCCCCCCCCCCCCCCCCCCCCCCCCCC
>SSNR01000014.1:2244245-2300902 GCA_006937965.1 Callopanchax toddi
ACGATGGAGACGCGCAAACACCTCGAGACGCGCCAGCTGCACCCAGGGGTCGCATTGTTAGCGGGACGGAGACGCTAAGTCTTATCGGTTGGCTCATTGTACTGAACAGTGTTCAATTGTCCCTACGAAAGGCTTCAATCAGCTCCATCATCTCTCCTGAAGTGATTAAGACGCTGAACTCATTCCTCATTAAAACATTGTGATAAGACATTCAGCTGCATAAGCTGGCTGGAATGCTAATGAGAGGAAGTCCAACTGGTGTTATTTTAAAGAAAGTGTCCAACTTTTTATTGTGGGGCAAAGTTAAAGGAGAGGAAACATGCAGAGGAGGATGAAAACTGAAATATATTTATACAATTAGAGAAAAACTTATAGTGTACTGATAAAGCCTTGGGCATCCAGGGCATGTTAACTCTAAGAGGTTTTTTTGGGTATATTTACAGTAAAGCTGTATTATTTCTCATTCGATGAGTTTGATTAGTTCAAACAGAGAAGTGCAGAGTATCGAGCTTTTAAACCGCCACTGACATTTATTTTATCACAACGTGTTGATAAATCTGGTAGGTTAAAACCAACACAACTGGACTTATTTCTAAAGATGTATTTCTTCTCATTTGATGAGCTTGATTATATTCAAATAGAAAAGTACAGAGAACCAACCTTTTAAACCAACACTGACTTGTGATTTATTTTAAATCACAACTGTTTTGATAAATGTACTAATCTTTAAAGATGTATTGCTTTTATTTTATAAGCTTGATGAACTCAAACTGATAAGTTTGGAGTACCAAGCTTTTAAACTAACACCAACATATGATTTTTTTTTTTTTTTACAAGTGTATTGATAAATCCAGAAAGTTCAAACAAGCACAACTAGATTTTTCTGGAATTTTAAATGTTGTATTGCTTCTCCTTTGATGAGTTTAATAGATTCTAACAGAGAAGTGCAGATTACCAAGCTTTTAAACAAACACTGACATTTTTTTATAACAAGAGTGTTGATAAATCTAGTAGGTTCAAACCAGCATAACTAGATTTTTATGAAACTTTTTAAGCTGTATTGCTTCTAATTTAATGAGATTAATAAATTCTAACAGAGAAGTACAGATTACCAAGCTTTTAAACCAACACTTACATTTTTTAATCACAAGTGTGTTGATAAATCTATAGGTTCAAACCAGCATAACTAGATTTTTATTAAACTTTTTAAGCTGCATTGCTTCTAATTTGATGAGCTTAATAAATGTTAACAGAGAAGTACAGATGACCAAGCTTTTAAACCAACACTGACTCTTTTTTTATCACAAATGTGTTGATAAAGTAGTATAGTAGGTTAAAAAAAACAACAAGTGGATGTTTGTGGAATTTAAAAAAAATGTTTTGTTTCCTCTTTGAGGAGCTTGATTATTTCAAACAGAAACGTGCAGAGTACCAAGCTTTCAAACCAAAAACTACTTTTTAAAATCACAATTGCGTTGATAAATCTAGGATATTTACACAAATATGAAGGTGTTTTGCTTTTTATTGGGGGAGCATTTTTAATTCAAGCAAAATAGTATAGAGTATCTAGCATTGAAACTCTAGTGAGGGATTGGTTAATGCAAGCCAACTCAAAGCACTCCTCCTCCCTCTTAAAGATTTTTAGCATCTTTTTTGTTCTAGTTCCTAAAAGAGACCTCTGATCATCTTTCTGAAGGTGCTGTCAAACTATCCGAGAGTCATATTAAATGCTACGTTGTAAGTACTGTAAAGTACTGTTTTGTACTCCCCTCTCAAACAATCAATTCTATTTGTCTAAACTATGAACATTACACTCCTCAAATACGAATGACAAGTTCATAGAAAGAAGGAAACCACTTAACAACAAAAACATTCTCATTCCATTTGTGACAGAAGTATCTGACAATCTTTACAAAAACAACATCAACCTGGTGAACTTCAAACCCAGCATCACCCTCAGACAGAATGTAAAGAACAGAACACTAAACAGAACTAAGTGGTGTTGTCTTTGTGGTTCGGTGCAAATAGAAGTGTTCAGGCATTCATTTGGCTAACCAATAAATAAGTAGGGAAACTTCTTTGAGGACTGGATTGTTCAAATTTTAAAGAAAGAAGATTTTTTTTGTTCAAAAAAGGAGGTAAAAAAAGACATTGTGTCAAAGAAGCTTTAAAATAATACCAGAAAACAGAAGCAAAACACCAAGGTTTCAAATTTCCAGTACTTAGAATCCAGCTTTGAATCTATTCCTATGATTTTTTTTAGTAAAAACACCTCAATGAATATAATCAAAACACGCCTCACGCAAAGCAGGAAAACAACAACCCTAAGGAGGGAGGGGGTGGCTTACAAGTTAGAGTACATTAATAAAGATCTCAACACAGTTTAAAAGCTCAGTACTCTGCACTTTACAATTTAAATCTACTACAGTTGGGATTCATCTAAAAATGACATTTAAAAAAGAATCTAAATGAATAAACTAAAGTAAAACAAAATCAAATACAATCAATTGGAATGAATTAAAATTAAATTTAAGTGTCTTCTATTTGCAATTATTACCATTAATTGCTGGGAAATGATTAACAATTTCCCTTTGCTACCATCACAAATGCCTGAGTGTCAATTCAACAATAAACTTGAATTCTACTTTTTGTCCCATATCCAGATATTTTTACAACAGATTTTGACTCTTTTACAAAAACATATATGATCCAGTTCAAATATGTTCAAAATGCTGCCATTTTATCAATCTTTTCATAGGATGCTAACACCTTAAATATGATTAAAAACCTCACCAAGCCACTTTCTACACATATTTCCATAATCTGAGTCAAAATGTTACTAAACTGTTTGAAAAAAGTTTTTAAAAACTTTAGAAAAACAACAAATCACAAGCGAATTAGAAGCATTGTGCAGCAAAGGTCAAATTTGGAGTTTAGGTTCCAGAACCGCAGAAAAATAAGGAAATACAGAAGCATTAAATATTTAAAACATTTTGCTTATATTTTTATTACCTCTGTCTGATTATGATGCATGCTTATATGAATGAAACTGGGCTAAAAAGGGGGCTTAAAATCTGGATTCTACTCCAGCAGAAACCCCTTCTTGCAGCACTTTGAAGGTGATTAAACATACTGTAAAAATCTGCTGCCTTTCAGCTCTTTGGCTCCTTTAAGGAACAGAAACAATGAGATTTTGCTGAAGTTTATGTGAACACAGTCAGTAAAAAGGAAGCAAACAGATGCAGGAGGCTGACCAACATCCTGGGCAGACATTAAGTTTGTGCAGAAACATGCAGATGTTGTAATGACGGGGAATCCTGTTCTTATTTAAATAAGTCCAGTGTCTGTTTCTTTATGCTAACAGAGGGTCATAACAGAGGCACTGAAGCTCACTTTATCTACGTTTGGAGAATTCAACCAGCTCTGATTACGACTGCTACACTTTTGGGTCATTTCACTCAGTTATCAACCTAGCAAAAAAGACGGTCATCTAAATGGACCTTTTGTCTGATTCTATATAAACTTCCCTATTCTCAGCTATCTATAAAACCAACATTTTGACAATAACTTCACATTCTGAGATTCTATAGTAGAGAAATGGGGGATCTATGTCTGCGGTGCTGAAAATCATGATAAAACCACTGAGGTGTTACCTGTTGGTGACAAAACATTTTGAGAAAATGTGCAAATTTTCAATTAGATTCACATTAAATCGGTTTTAAAAATGTGCGATGTAATAGTTTTATTTCAAAGCAGATATTCTGACCTGAAGGGGGAGTTTCAGAGTATTAAAAGGGCTGCATTCCACTTAAGCAGCTGCAGAAATGGAATGCGACTCGTTATGGCCACTCGTATGTAAAACCAAAGCTATGACCTAAAATCCCAGATGAGTTAAAGAGGAGGAGACGATGTAGAGCAGGAGCAAAGAGGAGAGAGAGCAAGAGGAAGTTTGCAAACAAACAGATGTTCATGCAACTTTGCAAATTATTGTCCTAATTACTAGAGATACATCAATCCAGCTTTTTCAGTCCCGATTCCGATATTTGGGCTTTGTGGAACGGTCGATAGCCGATATCCAGTATTAATGCAAAGACTAAAATATTGTAATATCAGACATAATAAACCTCAAACATAATATAATTTGGACCAGAAGACCATCAAAACAATCTAACATTTGTAATTTGTGAGTTACAGTGCCTCATTATTTCTCTGCTCATAATTAGGATAAAGCGTAGTAAATACTATCAGATCCAGTATCGGCCAATGTTACCGATCCACCGATACAGCTAAAAAACCTGGATCTGCACCAATATCCGATCTAGTATCGGTATCGGTGCATCCCTACTGATTATACCCAAACTGAGCTTCAAAATGGAGATAAAAAGGGTAAAGGACCCAATGGTTGTTGGTGACACACAGACTGGTCTGATCTACTGGAATTTTCACCCGCAACCATCTTCTATGGTTTACAGAGAATGGTCCAAAACACCAATTCTAGCAATTCTAAAGTTGTTCAATCAGAACCGATTAAAAATAAAAACCAAGTAATGAAGCAAAACTACCACCATCACTTCCTGCCTCCTCCATACCAGATTTATTCCATCTGTGAGGCGGTGTTGATGTTAAAGTCGTACAAAATGTGACTCGACCGTTCAGACTGAGGTTTACGATCACGCGTGAAAGAGGCCTGGGTTGGATTTTTAAAATCTTTGGTCTAGGGTTAGGGTTATCTTTGGTCATTCAGAAACTGTAAGAAACTGGCTTGCAGTGTGACCATGGCCTAAGAGACTAGAGAAACAATTTCCATCTATTCCATCAGTTGGTCCGGTCAGAATTCTGTGCCACCAACATCCTGCCTTGTATCAATGGTCCAGTATGGTGGTAGTGGTGTAACGATGTGGTAGAGACTTTCTTGACCAACTTTAGGCTCCTTAATGCCAACTGAGCACTGTCTAAAGTCACCAGCGTACCTAAGTACTGTTGTCAATCATGTCCAATGAGTTCACTGGTCTCCGATGACCTCCACGGTCACCAGATCTCAATCCAGTCCAGATTCTTTGACATGTGGTGTAACAGGAAGTTGTTGAATCTACGGTAGTTCTAGAGGAAAACGAGGTCCACCCTGGTCCTAGCAAGATGGACCTCATAAAGCAAACTTGGTCAAAATTCCAGTGAGCCGAGGGCGAGGCCCTGAAGCAAGGAACTTTCAATCATGATGGACGGATATAATGGATCCAGTCTCAGCTCTGGAGAACCTATCGTCTCCTGTTAACCACGACTGATTTACCATCCCTACCTTGAGGAAGGACAGGTTGCGGTTGCGGTCGATGCTTGTGATCTCTAAATTGCCCATGACGACTTCACAGTTCTCGTAGAGCTTCCTCAGGGTCCGGTACTGCTGGTCCAGGTCAGACAGGGTGCTCAGCTTGTTCTCCGTTCCAGGACAAACTAGAAACAGAGGCAGAAAAAACAGTTTTGTATTTATTTTATTGAAGCTTTCATTTGGTTTTTGAATTAGAAAACCTCAGAATAAGAGGTTCTCACACTATGACATTTTAAGGGAATAAAAAGTAAGGAAATTACATAACTTTGTAAAGGAAGGGGGGGGAAATCAAGCTGATGAAGTGACACCTCAGCAATAAGCAAACTGTGTGGGTCTAGACCTGGTGAGGGCCACGGGGGAGGGTTAGAGGGGTGGGAATCATTTCTCCGAGGGACTGACCTACAGTTCTGGTCTGGCAGCGGCACACCGTTTAATCAAAGTTATTCAAATAGCTTTGGTTGACCTTTTCGGAGGGTTTCACTCAGAGACTTTACTCGGCTGACGAGATTACAAGACTTTGAAGATCCTATAGCGAGCTGACACGGCTCCGGCGCCATACGGAGGGGTGGGGCGGGAGGTGGGGGGGGGGGGGCAGGCAATTAGAACGTTGTGGGTTTTTACTGCTGAAAGCTACATAAACCATTAACAGCTGTTGTCGGGCTGCTGGAAATGACACCAACGATTCTGGAAATTTGGATTCAACAAAAATGAACATAAAACTATTTTACACAACCAGAGCAGCGATCGTTTGCTTTAGTCTGAAGAGCTAACGCTAAGTGCATAATAATCAGCCACCACACTGGAGGGATCCTCACTGATGTGTGTGTCTGAAACAAACAGGTTTTACATTTAGAAACAGAAGTAAAACTTCTGCATTCCTACCTCCTATTATATTTAGCTGGATTTCTTGTCAGGTTTTAACATTTCCCGTGGGGAAAAAAAAGCCACTTATTTCCTCTACAGGTCAAAGTTCATGGTTTCACACTCACGTTTTGTCCATTTCTGAGGCTTTTTTATTTTATTTTAAAGAAATAGCTACAGCATAGTTGAACTTGCCCCCTATTGAGCAACATTGAGAGCTCATAAACTCTCATATTGCTTTATGGATCGTTGGTTCTGAGAGGAGGCGCTCACTTCCTCCCCTCGGTCGTCCTCTGGACCGCAGCGGTCCAGGGTGATCGGGACAGGGAGGGGACCTGGACGGTGGTGATAAATGAGATTTGCTGACCACACACACACACACACACACACACACGCGAGCGCGCACAGAGACAAGTTATGAAATATCTTTAAAGTGGATACAAACACAAAAGAAGTGGCACCAGGATTCGGTCCGATCAATACGATTGTGTTGTTTTATTCTTTGCGTGGAGTTGAAAGGTTAGTGTTAGTGTAATAATCTGTTATTACCTGGATAAATGTGTGTGTGTGTGTGTGTGTGTGTGTGTGTTACTGGCTGATATTGGCTTTGGAGACTTGCTTTCTCCTCACTTTTCACCTCTCCCCACTGATCTTTTATATTGACACGCACACACACACACACACACACACACACACACACACACACACACACACACACACACACACACACACACACACACACACACACACACACACACACACACACACACACACACACACACACACACACACACACACACTAACAGATTCAGGGTGATAGAGCAAAGTGAAGCCAAGCAAAGAATTGGAACTGAAAAAAGGTGGAGCAAAGAAGAAACTCGTCTCTACTGTAAACGCTTTTCTCCCTCAGCTCATTTCCAAAACGTCCACATCCATCTGCTCCTCCTCTTCCTCCTAACTCCTGCCCTCAGCCGTCTCCTCCCCACCTTCCTCACGTCTCCCTCAATCCGGCCTTTCACATCACGCAGTGACCAACGGAGGAATTGGGCTGTTGCCTTTGTTTCCTCCACATGTTCGTTTACCGAGCGTTTTCTCGTCGTCTCTGCGGCTCGGGTGAATCTTCATATTCGTCATTTTACAATGAAATTCGGTTTCAGTACAACCTTACTAAAGTCAGACATACAGCAGATAGAAAACACACTACAGGTTGACTGTGGGTAAGAAGCCACTTAGTAGAGCGCCCCCTTTATGCAGATGAAAGAATAACATGAGGGGATGAGGGAGGAAAAACAGGCCCCCCAGCTCCGCTCCGACACAGTGAATGCGCTATGTAACAGAGCGATTTCTTTCTACATAAACAAAAGACAGATTATTCTACAATATTGTTGACTAATCTGTCTAAATCTATGTTAGTGAGCGCTTTGTCGAGTTAATCCATCCCACCTCACAGGTGTGGCATATCAAGGTGCTGATTAGACAGCATGAATATCGCACAGGTGTGCCTTAGACTGTCCACCTTAAATGTTTTACCAATGGTTTTAATTTACACTTGTTTATTATTTACTCTTATGTGATTGCATTAAATGTGTTTATTTATTTACTTACTTATTTATTAACTGATTCACTCATTCATTCAGTAACCGTTTACTTTTTTCTACAATTTATGTTTCAGCCTTTCTAAGATCATTAACAAAACGTTGCAGATTTTGAAGTCAATTCTGATTTCTATTGAGTTTAATTTATCTCCTTAAATCATCGGCATAGAAAATACTTGTTTTTTTTTTTAAGTGATGTGTTTGATATGATCAGGACAGAATCAACTTTACCAGAGCTAAACCCTGAAGACCAAAACTCACATTCCTGAATCTATCCTAACTCTCACTGTCGCTTCATCCTGTGAGAGACGAGCACATCTGTATTAAGGGATCATCTGGTGATGTCAATTCAAATATCAGGAATCTGAGGTGTATTTTTTTTCTTGTGACAAATTTATTTTTTGTTTGCTTATTTGATGACTGAGGACAAATTCAGTTTTTTAAAATTATTTAGTTATTTTTAATAACTCAGAAATTATTTATGAATGTGCGGCTCAAAATTTTAAAGTAGGGATCGTTAAAAGTGAGTCTTTTTTCCAGAATCAGACTTTTATTTTGGCGATCACACGATCCACTTTACAGAGCGCAAAAACATATAAATGAATAGAAATGAGTTCATTTGAAAGATTTTATTTATTGAACTTATGGAATACTTGATTGATTTTGATTTGATTTGACAACAAAAATATCAAATGTAAACTCTTTAAAAATAATATTTAAAAAAACATTAAATATACGGTTGCCAAGAAACAGGTGGTTTGCTACTAGTTAAACCATTTAAGATAATTCAAAAATATAAGTAAAATATTGCTTTTAAATAATATATTTAAATGATAGGCTTACATTTTTTTAAATTTGTTACTTAACTTTAAAAAAACTAAAACATATCCTCCACTTCACACCTTTTTTAAACACTAAAATAAATTAAACACACTCCCTGGCTAAACTTCACCATGCCGTTTTTTTATATCTAATATACTTTTTAAATTTTATTTCATAAAATAAGAAAAATTATATAGTCCACCTTAAAAAAAATACAAAGAATTAAAAGCAAATACAAACAAAAATTTACCAAACTCAGACGTTTAGAAAAAAATGCCACAATATACAGTTTTTATTTGATAAAGTCTTAATTTCTTTATATTCTATAAGTTTTATTCCTTAAAATGAACAAAAACCATTCATTGGGGGTATTCTGCTGTCACTGCGATTCCGGCACCCAAAAGTATTTTTTCTTTTTAATCTCAAACACCTTGGGAGGGAAGTTGAACAGTGAGTAAATGGCTCAATAAAAGGTGCGATTACATCATGAAGAAGCTAATGGGAGCTCATTCCCAGTGTCCTCAGCATTACTGTTATTACCTACAGTATCTCTACTCTGATTGATATGAAGGTCTCTTTGTATTTCACAAATTACTGCCGTTACACTGAATAAATTCTCCTATTAAAAGTCACACACGCTCAGTGATGCTTGATTTTGACACAGAAAACTTTTTATACTTATTCACTGATTCCTCTGTAGGCAGTACTAATGTCGTCACCAAATTCAAACAAGACACAGCTGCTCGTTTTTTAAAATCTTTTTTCATTCATTCATTAGCAAAAATGCAACTGATTAAATTACCTGATTCAAGATGGCCACCAAAGCAAATGTCAGTCAAAATTAGCAAACACAAAAATGGATTTTAGTCAGTTAATTTTATGGATATTGAGCTAAAATTTGAGTAGCACAACAAATTATCTGGGAGTTAACTGATCATATACCATCTTTATTTAAATTTTTCATTAAATGTTGGTATCAGCGGTTAGCATAGTAGCTCACAAACCACTAGGCAGATTTTGATAAAATTCTTTAAAAGTATACTGATTTTCTTTTGGAATCAACCCAAATCAAGAAGGCCACACAGCTAATCAACATTACCAAATGCAAAAATGGCACTAACACAGTTTTATGGATATTGCGCCACAATATGGTGTCAAACTAGGCAATAGTCATTCAGCTAAACACATAGCATAAATGCTAACATATCACAGCTAACTACTAGACAGATATAAAACAAAACTCAAAAGGATTTTCACTGGAAAAATATTTAAAATGTATAATTTTTAAAAAATTAGCCCAATTCAAGATGGCTGCTACAGCTAATTAACTTAGCCGCCAAAAATATTTTTTCAACTTTATAGATTTTGAACTTAAATTTGGTTATGTAGTAGCTAATTACACAACATCTGTAGCTACCTAGCTAATCAACATTAGCCAACATATCACAGAATTGTTTAATAAATCAAAACATATCAATCTAGACTTGTTAACCTGGATAACCTATACAACTGATTACCGGTAACTTTTGAAGTCAAACCAGTTCAAGATGGCCGCCACAGCTAATCATTAGCCAACAGAAAAATGGCTAAAACTCAGCTAACTTAATGAATTTTGAGCTAAAATAGGGTGTTAAAGTAGTTGAGAGTCAATCATAAAACATACTTCGAGAACTAGCTGGTAAACACTGGGTATTATGGTATACCATATTTTAAATTTGACCAAAACAATTAGAACAATTATTTCTCAACATAAAATGATCTACGTTTAAAATTTCACCTTGGTGGTAGGCGATATTGGTTTTGTCAAATAATGCTATAGGCTAAAAATAAAAAAAATATAACCGTTTATAGTTTTTTATTGATTTGCTATTTTGTTGTGAATTACTGACATTTGGTTATAGTTAGGCAACATAAGTACTATGTTAAAAAGAGAACTGGCAACAGAAACAACAAAAAAATGAAACCATTGACAAAAAAAATTAAGAATTGAAATTTTCACATTGTGCTAATTTGACTGATTTAATGTTTAAGGATGTTTTTACGAAACATTTATTTTATTGTGAAAGGGGTAGAATACAGGAAATGAAACAGAACAGAAGTTTCATCTGATTTTATTTGATCACAGTTTAGTCTAACAGGCTCATTTTTATTAATTTTTTTAACAGTTGAAGATTGACATACTTGTGGAAATGTTGGTCTATTATTCTCCAATTTTGGATTTTCAAAGTAAAAGCTTTCATTAAATTAAACTATTTGCTGATTTAAAGTTAAAACAAACTACGATTAGGACATAAAACTAGGTTTAAATATTTTCTAAAAAATTCTTTATATTCATAGAAACTAAACAAAAAAAATGTTTTTGAGATTTGGTTCTACCTCGGTGCACTGCACATAATCTGCTCCACATCCTCCTTCAAACAACCCACTTCCTGGACCACATCAGCGGTCCAGCAGTCCTCATCCCCTTCATCACTACCTCTACCGTCTCCATCAGCATCATCATCTCTGCTCCTCAGAAGCCTGGAAGCTCCGAGGCGATGCTGACGAGGCGGCTGCTCGGCTTAAAGGCTCAGGACTCACTCCCAACGAAACGTGAAGTTTCATCCCCAAATTAGACACACAGACAGAGAAAACGACCTGCTTCTACAAAACGACTGATACAGAAAATTAAACTCCTGTCTGCCCTTGGTTAACAGAACAGTAAAAGTTATACAGACACGTCATAACGACTCCTAATTTATGATACTTCTCATATTTTTACTACAGTTTAAAATCCATATAAAAAGTCAAAGTGACCTCTTCTAAACTTTTTATGTATAGAAATGAAGCAAATGCTGCTGAAGTCTTTTAGCTTAAATGACTCCTCACATGTGTGTTTAACCCAAACGTGACAGAAAATAGTTGTTTAAACTGTCCTCAAGAATTCCTAGTCACCAAACAAATCACTTTTAAGGAACTAAAAAGGTCTGCTTTATAATCATCCCCTTCTATAACTTAAAAAAAAGGACTGTGCCACAAAAAATACTAAATATAACAAAAAAGTACTTCATGCAAGCAGGTAGAACGTATACAACATTGTACTAATGCTAATTAGTACAATGTTGCATATTGGTTGCATATTGGCTGCATATTGGTGGGGATGCAGCGCTTCTGCACCCTGGATCAAAATATTGGTGGGGACACATCACCTCCGTCCACGCTAGATCTACGTCCATGACCTTCACTATTCTCACGTATCTTTACTTGCGCTACACACAGAAATAGAGAGACTACTGAGCCCAAGAGAGAGAGAGAGAAAGAAATTTGACGGTTGCCACGACAGAGAACTTTAACCTCTGGTATATGAAATCCTCCTAAACTTCTGACATTTCTGTATACCAACCTAAGATTATCGCTGGCTCACATCCTGGCCATGTGTTGAAAAATGTCAGATGGTGCCGTGCCAATAAAAATGGACTAACTTTTGTGTTTTGGACTCACAAACTAAGCGTGAGAAGTACAGCAAAGTAGAATTCTGAAGGGTGCCAATGCAGCGACTGCCTGAAGTACAAACATCAACTCTGAAATGATCTGAGATCAAATGTCTTGATGCATAAACCATAAAATAAGTCCAAAGATCAAAAAGGAATGTGGCTGCCGGTGGCTCATTAAAGGTACCATAGTTGATACCATTAGCTCGTTAAGATCACCATGGTAACCACACACCTGCGTTTCGCACTTCCTGACAGCAAATGTAAGGAGAAGGAATCTCAAAAGTAAGCGTCAGACAAACAGCTGTTTGTCTAAACTAGAAGTGGTGTTAAAAAGTGTTTGACTCTGATGATCACACGTGTGAAAACATATGCTTCTATAATGTTTTTTGTAGAAAAAAAAAAGATATATAAGATTTGAGAGAAAATCATACGTCCTACAGCAGTCAGAGACACAACGAGTGAAAGAAGACAAAATAACCTACGTTTGGATGTATAATTTGTACATGTACTAAAAAGGTTATGGAAGTAAGAATAGTTTGTTTCCAAAACATTTAACATTTCCTAAAGTTCAAAAGTAGAAAATTCTGTGGAAAGCCGTGAAATTCTCTGATCGTGAGAAAAGTTTCAAAACATCATTTCAGTCACGTGAAGTGAAACTTTCTGTGATCTGTTTAAAACATCGAATGATGGTCTACGGTGATGTCTACCTGAGGGCGGGGTTTCCTCACCTGTTCTTGTAAAATCAGCTGCTATTTTAGAGGAGAACATTCTAAAAAACAACAACTACAAACACTGTGTAAGTATTTCAAATTTTAGCATTTAGCAGGGGGGCCACAAGGGGGCCCCACTGCCCCCCCTCGAACCGCCCCTGTATAAAATCCTATTGTCTCTGGCACAATTCCTCACGGTTTTTTGCTAACTTTGTTTATCCTTCCCAAAAGTTACGGCATACTAATCCAGATTAAGCCACACTGTTTGATGTGTTTTTTGTGTAGGCTTAAGCCAATTTGCGGGAGAAGAAATGAACTGAAACTCGTGACGCCTCGTTTTTAGTTTATTCTCTGCGTCTTTAATGTATTTTAAATCTTGTTATAGAAGCAAAACCATTATTTGAGTGTCTGCCCTTTGACCCTTGAGTTTAAATTCACATTGGGACTTGCATCTTGGGTGGGCTGACCTGAGACCAGTGGGGGTTCAGAGCCCCCCAATCAAACCACAGCAGGAATCTGGTCCCACTTGTAGTTCCTCCATCTCACCACCTCTGAGTTTTATACCTTTTTCCAGCATTTTTAAACACTTTCCATCCCCTTTCACTCTTTTTCATACCTTTATGTTTCATGTGTCCCTTTCAGTTTGTCTGCTAAACAAACGCACGTCATAAAATCCACCTGAAGACTTGCAAATGCGCGCGCTAATTTATAAGAGCAGGCGAGAATACCGGAGCTCGTCCAACAAAAGAGCAATCCCTCCTCAGCAGCCGCTCACCAGCTATGCCGACACAGGTGTGTGTGTGTGTGCGATTGCGTGTGTGAGGAGGGGTCATTTGTGTAACAGATGTGTGTATACGTGTGTGTGTCTGACACAGGTTTAATGACTCGTCTCAGCCAATTTTCAGCCGCTGGCCTCTCTTTGAGAGGAAATGAAGTTTGTAGTTAATGTAGCACAGAAGGACTGCCTCTGATCTGAGCACACACACACATCATAGTGTGTGTGTGTGTGAGAGTTTAAGTGTGTTGGCTCAGAGCAGAATATTAGTAGAAACCATATGGGAGAAGTCATTGTGAAGGAAGGTTCGAGGACATTTATGCTGCAAGCTCTTTGTGTTTCCATACGAGAGCGGCGAGTGGATGCGTCTTCGTTGTGCGAGTGTGCGTCTTCACGTCTGTTTAACTTCACGTTGCTTTTATAAATCATGTGTGTGTGTTCGCGCTGTACAGGATTCACAATCATTCTAAACACAGCAGTTGCAATCAAATTGTTCACGGCGACGCGCCGATCGCAAATATTACAAAGAAACACAACAGGAAACGTGAACATGCAGGAAAGATGCATACACTCAAAACACAAAACAACGACCACGTGTCTGATCAGGGTCCTGATTAGCATCAGATCAATATGGTGACTTTTAGCTCCCAGTCTCTATTCTTGTCTATGATTTTAGGTATGGCACTGACTATTTGCTGGGTTGACAACCAATCAAAATGTTGTGAAAGCCATGATTAAAATCTCTGTTACTTTCACTTTTGCCTAATTTAGAAAGAAATACTTTAAGTCAACTTGAGTAAGACACCAAATTACCATGATATACGTACTTTGGTATGCATCAGAAAATACTGTACCTCAAGCATAACTATCTTAAGTACACCTTACGTTTTTTTCATTCGCACCAGAAGCTATCTCTTGTTCACTAGATACTTTTTTATTGTGTGCACCAGAAACATTGTTGCACTTTACTGTATCTTCATTGTACACTAGACACAGTCTTTTGCTCACCAGGTATATCATCCTTACCAGAAACTTTCTTGTACGCACTGTATACTATATCATGCTCACCAGAAATGTTCTTGTACACATTTAATGATATAAAGAGCTCACCGGGTACTGTCTTTTATGCATCAGAAATGTTGTGATTCACACTTGATACCAAAGTTATGTGCACCAGATGCTATCATGTGCTCACCAAAAACTTTCTTGTGCATTCCAGTGTTTCTGGTGCACACTAGATACTTCCATGGGCAGGGTGGTAGAGAAGCCCACAGACAGACAGCACCAGACCCTCTGCTTTTTCTGTCATACGGACTACGACTAGAGAGAGAGAGAGAGAGCGGCCAGAGAGAGCTGAACTAGCTCACTTTGGTTTAGTTTTGTAGCGTTAGCCACAGTTAGCAGCTGTTAGCTTTCCTCTGGGGCAATCCTGGACTGGTACAGACTCACTCGGGTTCTGAGGCTTAGCCCGGTGGGAAGCCAAGGAAAGAAAGCACTGGGGGGAACCCTGCATGTGTTCACCCAAAACTTCCATGTGTGCATCAGAATGTATCTAGTGCTCACCAGATCTCACCAGATGCAATCTTGTGTGCACCAGTGCCATAAACTATCTATTGGGTGGGCCCCCCGCCTTCTGGACTGAGTTTTGAACCATGCATGATGCAGTCCAATTTGGGGGAAGGGGGCGTGCCGGGTGCAGAGTTTGTCATAGGCCCGTGGTAGGTCCTCAGTGGGATTCGTGGGGTTCGCCGGAAGTGCCCCCTGGGGATCGAGTCCTGTATTTTCTGCACAGTCTGAAAAGAATTGGATAAGTACGTCTGCAATTTGGTGATGCCTTCTTTAGGGGCTCCATACTCTGTCAGAAATGAAAATACAGAATTGTACCTTTGTCTTGTCACTGGGGTGGTACCCTCAAAGGTACCATTTTGTACCTTTTAACTGGGGGGTAGTACCTTAGGGGTACAAATTTGCACCCCTAAGGTACAGGTTTGACTTGTAAAAGGTACAAACTACAAGGGTACAAATTTGTACCCCCAGTTAAAGTACAAAGGGGTACCTTTGAGGGTACCATCCCAGTGATAATACAAAAGGTACAATTCTGTACTTTCATTTCTGTGTGTGTAAGCACAGAAAATATTGGGTTAAAACATTTGGAGTCTTATACATTGTAATGTTTTCTATCTATTCTAGACTTTATTATTTGTTTTTTGAACAATTTGTAGGGTTTTATTGTTGTAGTGACATGGCATCTAAAGAGTTTCATCTATATGAGCCACATAGAGACAACACCCACCCTGAGCAGTCACTGTAAACACACACAAACAACAACACAGCGGGTTCAAAAACGGAAAGAAAAAATAAAAGCTCTCCACTAAAGGAAATAAGTTTGGGTTGGACGTAATGAGCAACTGAAAGGCAAATGAGGCCCTTCTGTGTGACGGCCTCCATTTAAACCAAGACAGCCCGCATCTGGGGAGACGCGTTATTGCTGAGAGAAACCAAAATGTCACTCATCTCTCTGCACCCCCCTTCTCCCTCCCCCAGCACCTCATTCCCCTCCTGTCATCTTTCTCACACTCTTCCTTCTCCATCCCCCCACATCGCTTTCTTTTTTCCTCAAACACCATCTCCCATCTTTTCCCAGCCGCTCACTTCGATCAAACTTTTTTTGATGACACGTTTTCTCCTGACTCAGACTTTGTCAGTTGGTGGTCAAGGTCTGCCTCTTGACTTATCACTTAGTCACATTCTGCCTCTCAAAGCTGGAGGCCTATTTGAAAATGCAACAAAAGAGTTTTTCTTTTTTCTGACAATTATTGATGGTCACGCTTTAAGAAAAATCCTTACTGCTCTTTTTATTGAATCAGAAATATCCAATTTTACAGCACAGATGCTACATATTACTACACCTCGCTCCAAAAATGAAATCAACTATTTTTCATGTCCTATTGCTGTCAAGGGAACGTGGTCCGGCTATAAAATCGGAAAATATTGTGAAAACACTAAATCTCAATTTATGAGAAGTCGAGTAACCTAAAAAATATATTTCAGATACATAGTAGGAGAAGACTTTCTGTTTAAGCAGACTGATTATGTAAAATCAAACACCTGCCAATGGAAATGTTAGAATAACGCTTTGATTAAATGGTAAATGGCATTTATGGAGAGCTTTCTAGAGTGTTCTATACTCCACAAATCGCTGTACAACACAACAGTCATTCACCCATTGGTGGTGATAAGCTACGTTGTAGCCTCAGCTGCCCTGGGGCGCACTGACAGAGGTGGTGGTGAGCTCCAAGTCCCTCCGACCACCACCAGTAGGCAAGGTGGGTGAAGTGTCCTCAAGGACACGACGACAAAGAAACCCAGCTCATTTGTCTATTGGACAATCTGGTTGTCTGTCTCCCCAAACCATAGCACTTCCTTGGATCCTCCATTAATGGGTGCTAGAGCATTTTTTAGCAGAACACCCCAGAAGTGAGAGAAGGACAGAAACGGCCGGCTGCTACCGCTTCAATTTTAGAAAAAATACCAGAGTCCCTAAAAGAAAAACACATTTTCAGCTAGCAGAAAACATTTGGACGTAGAAAGAGGAAAACCCAGGGTGAACATTATAGCATAGCATTTCAACGGCTGGTGTTTCACACTGTTTTGTTACTGTGGTAATGAGTGTTCCCATATCCGGAGATGGCGTGGCATAGGAATTATAGCTGGCAGGAGGGGTGAGAGTTCTGGGACCGTGTTTGTAAAATAGCTAGCTTTACCTAGCTTGTTTACAGATTAAGTCAGTTTTTGTGTTAGCCAACGTTGATAGGATGTAAACGCCAACCAAAGGTTAATTATTTAAAGGTTGTTGATGGATATGTTTCATTAAAATGTGTCTTGAGATTGTTAATTAGCTATTTTAGCAGACTCAAATAGTTAGTGGAATTTTGTGAAGTAAAGATTGTATACAAAGAGTAATACTCAAAGTATGTGTTGTAAACGACTCTCAGCTACCAAATATTAGCTTAATATCTAAACATTTGACAGAATTATTTCAATTTATTTGTTTGCTGATGCCAATTAGCTGCATCTTGATGCATCTTGAATTAGGTTGACTCCAAAGATAAACCAGCTGTAGATCTAACGATTAATTTCTAAGAATTTTATTAAAATCCATCCTGTTATTTATGTTATATTTCGCTAAAAAACAAACACACAGAGATACTACCTGTAGCGCTGGCAAAGCGTTACTATCTCTGATTTCTGACATCTGGTTCACCACCACAATAACTCATCTTTTTCCCAATAACTTGGATTAAAATGACTCTTTTATTATGTTGTAACCTGAATCAACATTCCTTCCAGGACCGGTCGTGTCGGAAGACTAAGAAGATTTCCTTTAATTAATAATTAAACTTAAGAACTCTTTGATGTCTCATTCTAAAAAGACACTACCTTTAATCCACTGTCCAGAAATGTCTTAATATGATTAATTCATCTTCTTCCAGTATTCATGAATGTTGATGTTGCATCAGTATTATTTTATGATTTCTACTTTTGCTAAAAGGTTAAAACATATTAGTAATCCATTAAACTTCCTGGGTTTCTAATGACGAGAACCACGTGACTTGGTAACTCTCTCCCATTGGTCCACGCGGCCAAACCGGGCCACGTCCCAACTTCCTGCCTGGAAGAACTGAGTCTCCTCAGTTCTCGTTAACCCCACGACGAGAGAACACAGCCTCCGTTTTCCTCCGCTACACGGAAGGCCTCGGGTGCCGACCGAGCTCGTGAGTAACCAGCCTCACCGGTCGAGAACATTGCTCCGGCTAAGAAGCCAGACACCATCGGTCTGCTTCTTTCCACCTGCCATGGGAAAGCCGGTTTGCCTCTGCACCAGCCGATCATGGAGCCGCTGATACCGACTCGCTCAGACACCTCCGGGCCCCCGGGGATAACCGAGGCTCGTCAGATCAACGATCACATCGACGAACCTCCACCTCCACCTCACGCCGAGGCGATCTGGAGCGGTCTTAGCAGGTATCCACCCGATCTGGTAAAACCGACGCTATTGATAAATAACACTCGATCCAGTTAGCTCAGCTCCCCTCCTCACTAGCCGAGATCCCTAGATATTAACATATCACGGGCTCTCGTCATTAACTCTCAGCTTAATAACATCAGAAGAATCTCTTAAGATGCAACTACCTACCTCACATCTGTCTGTTTATTCAATCTGTTTTCTTTAATAAAATAACTGAAGTCTAAGTCAGCTTCTGGGTTATAACTTCCAAATATACGTACGTAGGTCTCCCTTTGAATCAAAAGAATCTAGAAAGCCTTCATAACCATCAGTTTAGCGAAGGTAGCTAACAGTGATTAGCATTAAAACCAACAAAACTAAGCTGATAACCTTGCAGAAGTGTGTTCGTACTATAACGATAAAATCAGGTTATATTACGCTACATACCACATGGCAACTTTATTCAGTGATAAAATAATAAATACTTTAATAATTGTTTAGGTTGCATTTAAAACTTGTAATAAACATAAATAACCAGATAAACTGAATATTTGTGTTAACCAATGAACTTGCAATCCAGTTTTACTGCATCTCTGTAGCCTTTAGCAAACATTAGCTTGAAATCTCATGCTAACAATCTATCCATGTACAGTGAGAAATCTAAACAATTCTGACTGTTACTAGACGTTTTGTATGCTACCTTAACTACTTTACAGATTTATTGTGATTCCTATCACTTTAATAAACAATTTATGCTAAGCTACATTAGCTACCAAGGTTGCCGTTGAGCTAGCATGTGAACTACTCAAGTGCAATGCATTTATGATGAGATTTCCGTTAATATGGTCAACTGAATCCATCCATCCATCCATCCACATGGATATACAGACAGACAGGAAGATATTAAATGCCAGTAAAACAACTAAATTGCAACTTTTATGAGGATTAAGAAAGAAACAATTAAAATACTTGAAAATCGAATGGAAAATCTCAAGGAAAAAGCAGATAAACAGTTGGTTTGCTTCAAAAAGCAAATAATTTCCTTTAAAAACAACTTCTGGGATGCTTTGAACATCACAGATTGTTGATGTGGAACAGGACGTCTGACAGGGGCATCTTTTCCCATAAAACGAAGATGAAGGCTTGGAACAGTCAGAGCTGCAGTCTGGCTCCTGACCACGGCTTGTAGCTGTAGGCAAAAAAATTCAATGGAGACGTGGCAACAGCATCAAACAATCTTGAAGTGGATCCCAGTATGCAGAAAACTGCTTGGAATAAGATCCGGCGCCAGCACAGAAATATGGAATAACATTTTGTTTACTGCGGAGGCCAAGATGGACGCCCAGCTGAGCCGGTGAAACCTCGCGCCGATGTTGTTCCAACAAGTTAAAAGAAAATCCCTTTCTTGCTGTAATTGCTTTATTCCGCTCGTAGTTTCTTCCCTCTTCTTCTCGAGTTCACCCACCGCTCCCCAGTTCCTCACCCCAGCTGCCTTTTTGTCTTTTTGTTTTTAATTTCACACTCCCCCGTCATTAATCTGTGGCTAAATCAATAACCATTCGCTGGCATGCAGGAGTTGAGGGATGTAAATAGCAGAAATCTGACATTCGCAGGATATAAAACAACAGGCCTTCGATATAATCAACAGCAGGGCCGGTGTCATTCCTCAAACAATCCATAGCCTTATTAAAAAGGGGTGTATAATTTAGCCCTGTGTACTCGCCGATGGAGGCTGTCTGACAATAGTGTCTGATGACTCAGGAGTTGCAGGGTGAGTAAGGACGGCGAGAAATGATTGAGGATGAAGACGAAGCATGAAGTAATTTGCATTAGTGTTTACAGTGTATGACATTTGTCTTTTTTGTTTTCATCATTGCCGTTTCGAATTTATTTGCACAGGTGCCTTTTGCTTCAGTGCGCTTCACGCTTGAGGCGAGACGTTAATTCACGATGGAAATATCAGAGGCCAAAACCTCGTATGTCCGCTTTTCTCATTTTTGACGATTTCACATAATGGTTGTCCTTCACATCAAAATCAAAAATGTTCAATCAAATCAAAAATACTGTGTTTGTCCAAAAGGGAAATGAGATGTTTTAGGTTATTTTAAAAAGTCGTCACCCTCGTCCCCAACTCTTTTACTGGTTTGAGATTTTAGGGCAGATCTGCAACAAAATTTCAATATCAGACAAATAAACACAAAGGGCATTTTTCAAATTATGATTATTATATAAAAAAAAGTTATCCAAGCCAACCTGCTCCAACACAAGAAAGAAATTGCATCCTTTGTTAATGAATTAATATCCCAACTTGCCTGTTTTCATGCATCACCGCTTCGAAAAAAATGTGTGTGTGTCAAAACGTGGTTCTATTAGTAGTAATGCACTGTGACTTTTGGTAGCAGAACATCCTACATAAACAAAATTGAGCAAAAATCTGCATGAAATCTTTGGTGAAATGAGTAAGAAAGCCCCGCCCTTTTTTGGCCTTTATGTATAACTCTGGTGGAATTTACCGTAGAAACATAAATGTTGAAATTTATAAGACTGAAGAGATTTTTTGATTATTTTTAAATTGTTTTGACAAAAGCACATTTTAGTTGTAATGATTTTTTAGATATTTTTTCACAGGATGTTCTACAGACAGTTGATAACATTTTTAAACTTTCTAAAACGGTCAGGAAACAAACCACAGTGTTTTTTTAGCACGTGTAGAAATTATATTCATGGGGACACACAATTCGCCGAGGTACTAAAGGAAGAACCTGGCGCTGGTGTCTGGTACGCACCACGTCTCTGTGGGTTTGGGGGTGATAAGCAGTGCGCACGTGTGTCGGAAGTGCTGCGCGAAAGTGTCTCACTGGTATCGCAGTGGTATCTCACCGGTAAGCGCGCGTGTCAGAGGTGGTACGCGCATGTGTTGTCAGTGCAGTGCCGCACGTGTGTCGAAGGTCCTGCGTATGCGTGTCTACTAGCATCAGAGGCCATGTGAGCACTCATTCGCTGCATTGCAACAGGATGTGACGCTCATCAGATTGCAGGCTGCACCATCTGGACCGCGAAAGAACAAAACTTTTCTGTTTAAAGCAGGAAGTGAGGGGTCTTTTTACCCTATCATACCCCCTACAATAAACACTGTAGAAATATAAAAATTCACATCTGAGATCATCAAAACCTTCTGCTGCTCACAGTTCAAGAATGTTTATAAAACAAATTCTAGTTTTCACACAGCACCAACACCCTTTCAAAATTCTTTGAATTTCCTAGTTTTCAACTAAGCTGAACTCCATTGACCAGGATATACAGTGCGTGCAAGAAAATTTCTGGTAAGGACGATATACCTGATACATCTGTTGAATTATCTCCTCAGTATGCTAACTAATTCACATCAGGTGTTGAAGCAGGGAGACCTCTAAAACATGCTGGATACCGGCCCTCAGGGACTCGGATTGTCAACCTCTGATCTACAATCTGACAAAACAAGAATAATTCTACTCAATTCATTTTAATCTAATAGTAACTTGGACACACCGTGCACGAATCGGTACAAATTGCATGACCGCTTCATGAGATCTGTACTGTGGGATTTGAGTGTACAGCATGCATTCCACACCTTGTTTTTGTTAAAGAGCATGTGCTTTTGATTTCAGCTCCACCAATCAGCCAACCAGCTGTCAGACGCTCAGCAGGAGTGGCTGCCTGTCTTTACCTCCAGCTCCGTTTCCACATTCACCTACTGAGCTCGAGAAAAAAATGAAAAAACCAAACATCTTGACCTTTCGCTGTGACTATCAAACGCGATCGATAATTATGACATTAAATGGGTTATTGCGCTTGGCGCTAAGTGAGTGATGGTTATTGCTCATTGGGGTGGTAATGAACTCACTCCTCCCTGCACCTGCTGGAGTTTAGAGGCAGCCATCTTTACGCTATTTGCAAAGTTCACGCAGGATAAACAGGGTTTTGTCTCAGTTATCGCAGCAATAAGTTGCACAGTACAAAAACACGAGCGGAAACCTTTACAAACATTTGATCTTTACCTGATTAGTGCACCGCCTTATGACTGCAAATATGTTGTTTTCTACAAAAAAGACTCGTTTTTGTGTCACATTAGTGAGAAGTTGATGGGGGAAAATACATAAACACTAAAAAATAACACATTCAAGTCTTGATAGGTATTGTAGCTGGTTGTTTTCAGTGCTTTGCTCAACTTTTATGCAGCAAATGTAGATTTTTGCAGAATAACTTAAAGATTTAACCTGAACCAAGTATATTTTAAGTCCTTAAATTCCACTTTATTTATCAAATTTATGTTGTTGTTTTGTTTTTGATTAAAAAGAAAGTCTATAAAGGACAATCTAACTTTATACATTTGCTTTAGTTACTTTTTAAGTGACCTCTGATTGGCTCAAATACATTAAAGTCAATCTATAGATAAAATGCACTCTTGCTGTTAAACTGTAAATGATTTGGGACTCGGAATGAGCATCGGCTTCAGTGTTTTGAACATTTCGTGATTCGGTAAAAGTATGTCTTTTTTTCTGACATGTGACCCAAGTCAAAGTAAAGCATTAGCATCTTGTGATATTTTAAAAGTCAGCGCAAGTAAAGATGGCTGAATGAGTGCTAAACACAACGTAAGAAGATGACAAGCCACGCCTTCTTCCACTTATCCAGGTCCGGGTTGTGGGGGCAGCATCCTAACTAAGGAATCCCAGACCTTCATCTTCCCGGCCACCTCCACCAGCTCCTCCGGCAGGACTCCAGGTATTACTGGTCCAGATTGAAGATGTACTTTCTCCAGCTTGTCCTGCGTCAACCCGGGGACTTTCTTCCAGCAGGACATGCCCGAAACACTTTCCCAGGGCGGCGTCCAGGAGGCATCCTTACCAGATGCCCGAACCACCTCAGCTGGCTCCTCTTGGTATGGAGGAGCAGCGGTTCTACTTCAAGTCTCTCCCGGATGTCCGAGCTCCTCACCCTATCCCTAAGGCTGAGCCCGGCCACCCTGCAGAGGAAACTCATTCCGGCCGCTTGTATCCACGATCTCGTTCTTTTGGTCATTACCCAAAGCTCATGACCATAGGTGAGGATTGGGACGTAGATCATCCAGTAAATCGAGAGACACGCATTAAATGATATTTTTAAAGAATAAGAATACAAATGGATTTGATTTTTGTGGCACTTTTTATTCCTAGGATACTCAAGGTGCTCTCCAGATTCCATTATTCATGATCACACACTCTGGTGATGGTAAACGACATCAGTAGCCACAGCTGCCCTAGGACAGTCTGGCAGAGGCAAGGCGATCATTTATTCACCATCTGACCACCGTCAACATTCACACACAGGTAAGATGAGTAAAGTGTCTTAGCCAATGACACAACGACAAAGTGACCTGGCAGGAGCTGGGATCCAACTGGTGACCCTCCAATTACAGGACAACCCACTCAACTGCCTGCACATTCTTACCGAGTCGCATTGTTTAACATGAAAGATCAGACCATACCTGACACAACATGCCACCAGCTCTTGGTGCAGTCTATGGTCACTTGACCGCTGCAAGGTCCTAACTGGTCTTCCAGCCTGCACTGTGAAACCTCTACAAATGGTTCAGAATGCAGCAGCGTCTTGGGTCTTCAATCAGCCTAAAAGAGCACATGTCACCCCTCTGTTCATTGAGCTCCACTAGCTACCTTTGGCTGCTCGCATCACATTCAAGTCTCTAACACTAGCATACAGGGTCCTGAAAGGAGCGGCTCCCATCTACTCGAATCCTCTTGCAAAAGCTTACGTCACGGCTCGGTCACTCCAGTCATCAAAGGATTGTCGGTTAGCAGTGCCTACACCACGCTGGGGAAAGTCGACCTTTATGTGTCGTTCCATGATGGTGGAATGACCTACCAAGCTACCAGAGCAGGGGCGTCCATCTTCAAGAAACTCCTGAAAACCCAGCTCTTCAGAAATTCTGGACCAGAAGTCCCCAACCACAGGTCCCCAGACCGGTACTGGATCCATGGGTTATTTGGTACCAGGCCGTCAGAACAGCATTGCATCTGAAAGATTCAGCCGGACACCGGCGTGTTACATCGCAGTATGGAGCCCACAGCACTGTAATCACCTGTTGACAAGCTGCAAAGCGAGCTGAGCTGCTCTGTGCTCCTCACCTCTCACTGCACTGCAGGGAAAGGAGCTCTCATAAGGGCATGTGAGCAAAGTGCGATTCGCTATGAGGTCCAGCATGTAGCGCAAAGTCACCGGAGAAGATGCCCTGCTGGCCCCTCGGACTGACTGATCAGTCCGTAGACGTATTGCTCGGTACTCAACCGGTCCGTGGTGCAAAGAACGTTGGGGACCACTGATCTAGACTAGCAGCTACTGTACTCACTTTTTGTATTCTTTTCTCTCACAATCACCTCAGAGACTGACTAGTGTTCGTCCCTCTAAGTAGTTTTTTTTTGCCTCAGTGGTAACTTCCTGGTTACATTATCATTCGTAAGTCGCTTTGGATAAAAGTGTGCTAAATACTTAAACATAATATCATAAAAACATGTAAAAAGGATCAAAGCTTTGAAGAAAAGAAGTCCTTAAATGCAAAATGTAGCCAATATTTACCATCTTTTAAGACTTTAATTGGAATGTAGAATCAATATCAGGGACTCACAGAAGTCCACTTGAATTAAAATCTAATTCATTTACTGCAGCAATTCAGTAAAAGCACTCCTACACAGTGTCCACCACGGCATTCAATGCCGTGAAAATTTGCATGATCTAATGTGACTGTTGGTGCGGCCGTGCAACAACACGCTAAATGTCCTTGACAACATCCTCATTGTTGTTTACAGAAACAGAACTTTGTGTCTTTATCGTTTCCTCTGTGCGGAGCAACACATAAAAAAAAAAAACGAAACACTCAAAGCAGCGCAGTCAGGGCTGAGATTAAAATGATTTGTGCAGCATCTTTCTACGGTGACCATCCTGACCTTTCTCATTTCCTCCCCCCCGTTATGCCTACCCCTCTCCCTCCCTCTCATTTGACTTGAAAGCAGGACCTCAAATGCTGAGACTTAATTGCTTCTGACGCTCCAGTGGTAAAGTTAAGAAACGAACCGCAACCCTTTCTCTTTTTTAAAAGGCAATTGACAATGTAAAGGCAATCAGTGTGAAGGGGAAACATCAGTCAGTGATGAGGGGAGATTATGCAACGCTGAAGACATTTAACCAAAGTCAGGACTATTTCACTGCAAGTCCTGAGGAATAGTAAATGTAGTGCGGCTTCACACATTAAAGTAGTTTGATTATGCTTGAGTAAAGCAAAAGAAAAAGCACCAAATGTGTCCATTTTTATTTGTATTGACAGGATTATTGGATTGATGAGGAAGTCAACAACGGTTTTGGATGGCAAGGGAATATTTGGTCCTTTAACATGACAGGCAGCAGATCAAATGGGTAAGTGAAGGGTATTAGAATGTTTAGGATGAGCCAAATTATTATGCTTAGATATTCAGGTTAAAACCTCTCAGCAAATGTAGTTTTTATGAGAATTCTTTGGTCTAAAGTTGTTACAAAAAGTGGTCTAAAGAAGGAATGCAAGCAAATCTACAACAGGGTCATGGATGACTGAGGCCCAGTGATGTATTTTGAAATAAAACTCTTGTCCATTTTGTCCAAACCGATGTTAGAATGCTAGCTTTTATTTAAAAAGTGTCAGAAAACACAATACATGTTGTGATCTAAATTTACAGACTATGGACTCATCAGGACTGGACATGGGGTCTAGTCCAATGAATATGTTTTCTTTTATGTGGCTCTCTAAGACATAACATCAGGATGCACCATGGGAAGGAGGCCAATAGGTAGGTATTGGGTCTGTATATAATATATATTTATCTGACCATTGTTGCAAGCAAAATGTACCCATTTATGGAAAAAAGTTTACCTGATAACCACTAATTTTGTCTTTTATTTACGCAGTAATAAGATAAAGGTCTTCACGCGAGTCTAAGGGATGTGGGATGCATGCGGTGTGGGGATTTGGGATTAAACTGGCCACCATTTGGTTGGAAATAATCCACTTTGTTATTTTAAAGCTATTGTCATGTGAAACACCTCATAAAGTGAACATTTGATGGTCATCATGAGTTTGAGGTCTTGACTTGACCTCCAAATATATCAATTAGTATCTACTAACAGCTTGGTTCTAGATCCCGACAGATCTTCAGACATTAGTAGAGTCCAAACGTAGTTGGTCTGGGGTGTTTTGGTGATGAAAAGAGGCCTCATTGTATACTAATACAGGCAAATTGAATAAAAAACACTATCAAGGAGCACAGATATACACGGAGAAGTGATAAAAACCAAGGTCTGATGAGGGTCATGAAAACAAGGGATTATATACAGGGCTGCACGGTACATATCATGCGTTCGTACCAGTTTCTTATGTCCCAACTAGGGTTGGGTACCGAAGTTCGGTTCTGGTATGGACCCGACCGTTACATCATCGGTACTACTCGGACCGAAATACAACGTGAATTTCGGTGCGCCATTTCGGTGCCCCAAAATATAGCCGCCTAATTACGCCCTCTGGTGTTTGCCGTTAATAAGCTGTAGCCTGTAGCACACAAACGTCACGTGACACGCACACAGCAGGCTGCTGCAGGAAACACAACCCCGACACGCGCACTCAGCCATCTCCTTGTGCGGCAGTCCAGCGGTGACGTCAGCCTCCTCGCATCTCTTCGCCCCGCAGAGCGCACTGGTCTGAATGGTGCGGGCAGAGGTCCACTTCATGCCGGCCGTCACTCACTCGCAGCGCGCCCCATGAGATCGGTGGGACGCGCTGCTGGTCCCCGCAGCTGGAGTGAGGATCCTGGCTCCAGCTGCTGGGACCAGACGCTCGACTCCTCGCCGCTCACCGGGACAGCCGATCTGCCTCCTCCTCACATCCTGCTGCTTCTCCTTTTTTCCTTCAGCACACCTTTCATTTCCTTCGTTGTCTGTCCTTTTCTTTTCTGTCCTATTCACTCTCTCCTATGTCAACCTGAGTGGCACTTAAATAAGTTTCCTCCTGGACACGCCCACTTACAACAGGTGAAAGTGATTATCAGTCATGTTAAAATCAGTCCACAGCGATCCAAAGAATTAAAAACAAACAACATTAAAACAGTATAAAACATGCAATAATAATGTATAAAAACAGGGAAAAAACATGCAAATAAATAAAACTTAAAATCAAAACCAAATTTTCACTGTGTGACAACAAGAACACCAAAGAGCACCGATCTGAGTGTTAGTTCAGTGTTTAGGATTGTATTTCCATTGTTAATCAGTAGATTGAGTTGATGTTCAGTTAATAATTGTTCAGTTAATGTTTTGTACATTTAATTAATGTACAGTATAATGTAAATATTTTCTTTCTTTAAATTATGAAGAATTTGATGTTTGGCTCGGCCTTTTGCCTTAAGAAATAAAAAGTCAGGGGATCATAAAAAAAAATCGGTGTTTTTAGGTTTTAAAAGTACCGATTTAAATACCGTTTAGGAACCGGTACCGTTTTAAAAGTATCGAAATGGCACCGGTACCGAATGAAACCCTTTCAATACCCAACCCTAGTCCCAACACTCCTTATAGTGGACTGGTGTTGTTGCCATGGAGCCCATGATCACACACTGACAAGCTGCAGGATGAGCTAAGTGAGTAAGTTCCCCCTCCTGTTGTGCGGCGCTGCAAAGGAGTGCTCATACGGCCGCGGAAGCTTAGTGACACACACTCTGCAGCGCCAGCCAGACATCAGCACCAGGTACTTCCCTGAATACCTCATTGAAAAGATCATGTACAACCCTGATTATATGTATATATGGAGGGAGTTGAAAACCAGGAAGTATATATAAAGGGTGGGTGATACAATCCAGAGAGTATAATGGAGGGGGAGTGATGAAAACCAGCGAATAAACACAGCAAAATCACTAGTGTTAAATCACTCTGGATAGTGTTTATATGTGTCCAGTCTTAAAGTGTTTAAATAAAAAACATCAAAGTATTAGTTGTTTTTTTTGCAATATTACTCTTGCTGTGTTAGTTTTGACAAAACAAATGTTGGTATAACTCTGACTGGAGCTCATTCTGTCTCATAATAACGTTTTTTTTTTATCTCAGATATCATAATTGTTAGGCAAATTTGTGAGTAGATGGTTAGCACAACAAATCTGAGATAATATATAGTCAAAATAATCTCCAAGTAGAGGTATACCAACAATTGTTTAACACCACAAGACTATATGTTAAAAAATTTAGGGCTGAAACAATTCCTCGAGTACCTCGAATAATTCGAGTACAAAAAAGCCTCGAGGCCATTTAATTCATATTTAATTAATTCATGGCTTTGCAATCGCCTGGGGTCATGTTTCACCCGGACCGAAATAAGTGACGCACACACTGCACTGAATGCATATGCAAGTGGCGAATGTAACTTAATTTTCTCTTAAGCCATGGCGGACAACTAGACCATACTATTACTATTAGTACTAGACCGGTACAGACCGAAAGACATCGATGGGTACTGGTAGTGAAAAAACACGGTGCCAACTTTGGTACTTTTACTATAAAATGTCCCTGTATATGAGATGCTTCATTTAGCCGCCTGCACAGCTACACGGGTGGAGACACAGGTGAGACGGAGGAGCAGATAGCCCCTCCCCTCCCTGTCAAAACAGAGTAGCGAGTTTCGGCTTAAAAATTAAAAAAAAAACTCTAAAGTTTGGCCACATTTTGGAAAGGTAAATGGGAACAGAGCAAAATGCAACATATGCTCTGAGATTTGTGCCACGAAAAACAGGCAATCCAGCAATTAGTCGAGGCCACGCATCGCGGATGGAATTAACTTGCGAGCTGCAGCGCTGTCACTTCAGTCTGACTGAAAAAAGGTGTGTGAGGGGAAGACAGTGACACAACAGAAAGTTCCGAGGTAAGCAATAAATACCGGTATTAATAGTAAATGCACTTATGCCACAAAACAGTGGTTTATATATATTTTTTATTTTGAAAAATGTTTAATACTTTGTTATTTTCTCTCAGATTTATACATTGTACATGCAATTTATACATACATATATATTTATATTTATGTATATTTCTATATATATATTCATACATGTAATTTATTAGAGTACTCAATTCATTGATAAAAGATTCAATAGAGTACTCGATTACAAAAACATTAGATAGCTGCAGCTCTAATAAATTAATACTTGGACAGTTTTTATTTAACACTCCAAGACTGGACACATATAGACACTGTCCAGTGTTGATTTAACACTGGTGATTTTGCTGTGTACTGTACATAAAAGGGTAAAATCACGTGATATGTGGAAACAAGTCTGATTATTAGTAATGACAACTATTAGGAGCTAGAAATAGGGACATCTAGTGGACATAACAAGAACATAAACCAAGAGCATAAATTAATGATTATTTATTAACCTTTATTTACCCAGAAAAGTCCCATTGAGATTCAGAATCTCTTTTACAAGGGAGTCCTGGACCCCGTACCCCATAGGGCATGTTGTGATCTGTGGAGGAAATCGGAGTACCCGGAGAAAACACACACATGCATGGGGAGAACATGTCAACTCCACGCAAAAGCAGCAGCCGGGATTCAAACCTGCAACCTTCTTGCTGCGAGGCAACAGTGCTAACCCCCACACCACCATGCATCCCCTATTAAAAGCACGCCCCATTAAAATACACCAAGAAAAGAATACAGACAACATTAGTGATATGGCCTTAAAGTCATGGCTGGTTTGCGAGCTGCTCTTATCACAAGCCTTCTCATTTTTAGCTCTTTTATTCTGTCAGACATGATCTGGTACATTTCATCTAAAAATGATCTATTTTTCATCTGTAATCTTTTTTTCGGGGAGTTTAAATCTACATTTAAGAAAGATTTGCAGTGAAGAAAAGTGCCATATCAAGATTCTCTAACATGATGTGACAGTTTTCTCCCACCTGCATGGGGGACTCTGTACATAACGAGACTCTTCTTGATGTCTGAGGGGATATCGCCTGCCTACTCCCCTGTGCTGCGATCTGACATCAAGAGGCCTATAAGCAGGAGGTAGTAGGTAGGTTTCTTTCCATCTGAGCTGACACTGTTGACAAATGACAGGGGAGCGTGTGTCTAAGTCAGGTTTGTCTGTTCTGTAAAAGTTGGCGATAGTGAGAATAAGATGGATAGGAGAAGGAGACTGGCTTAAAGGGATGAATGCTTCATAGGCGTGCTGGAGGGAAGAGATGGAAGAGAGGAGGAACGAGACAGAGAGGAGGTTTGTATAGAAGAAGCAGCTCAAACACAATAGAAGGAGTTGATGAATGGCAAAACCTTCAAAGTGTATCAATGCTTCTGCGTTTTCTGTCGTTTCGAGTAAAACAAGAAAAAGAAACTGAAATCGGCTGATTGACGGATCAAGGTCAAAGTCAAAGAAACGCTTGAATGTCACAAATTCTCTTGTTCAAACAGATTCATGAGGAAAGCGAGTCTGTGGGTCAACGCTGCCTCTCCATCTGGACAGATGGACCACCGGAACGGCAACGGGACTTAGGAAGGCGCTTTCTCTCTGTGAGTCAGGCTGACTAATTTCTCAATCTGTATGCTGAACATAAGGTTAGAACAAGGGTATAGTAATCTGTCTTGCATAGGAAACAAGGGGACCGGCTTGTCTGGTACAGTCCACTGCTATAAAAAGACACTTAATTCAGTAAGAAAACAGTCAAAACATAAAGAGAACACTTTTTAGATGAGCTCAATCAAGAGCAATTCATTCCTGACAACTTCTGAGTGACATAAAGCCTCCAGGAAGTTACTTTCTAGCATACCGTGTACCTCTTTAGGGTTTGTTTGCTTTTCCATAACAAAATCTGTGTCTATGGCACAGTTTCAGCTCTATAGTGGCATCTGGCTACCTACTAGAACTTCTGGTGTAAAGAAAGTAAACAATCTGGCTTGTTAGTCCAAGAATTTCAGAATAACTAAACGTCCAGGATGCATGATGTCCATCTGGTCACAGAATACATTAGTATTCAAGGACTCTTCTGGTCCACCTCCAGCGTAGGGGTTCCAAGGCATTTCCAGACTGTGAGAAACTATTTCTCTAGCGAGTCCTAGGTCTACCTCGAGGTCTTCTCCTGGAGGGATGGAGTCCAGAACCTAAATTGGCACTGAAGCATTTGTTTACAGATTATGACCATAGATGAGGGTTAGATTGATTGACAACAGCTTTACTCTTTGATTATATCGCTATCTTCACAACAAACGATCGGCATGGGTTCTGTGTCACCGTAAAATCTGTCTACAGATGTCCTGCTCCATTCTCCCCTCACTCAAACACAAGAACGTGAGATACTTGAAATCCTAAGATCGTTCAGTTAGCAGTCAACCCTTTGCCAGCTGAAGACTACAGCCTTTGGAAGTGCTGAATATCGTATCTACGTTCAAACTGTTCCAATGCCTGCTGAAAGTCCTGGTTTGATAAGGCCAACAGAAGCACATCATCTGCAAAACATCCCCCCCCCCCCCCCCCCCCCCCCCCCCTTAGCTACACCTAGGAAATCTTTCCATAAGAGTTATTAAGAGATAGTGTTACCAGAAACATGTCTGAGTCATTATCTGCAACGCAAATCAAGGACTGATCCCGGTAGTACAGGGATCAAATGGTTCTTACTAAGGCACCTGAAACCCAGGTTACCTTACAGTCCATCTTCCTACCCTTCATTGACATTTTTAAGGACAATTAAAGGTCTGTTGACCTATCTAAAGTAACACACACTAGAAGGAACATTCACATTCATGCAACAATCGTTTTTTTTCCTAATTGCACATTGATCAGCCCACGGGGTCAACGAAAGGTTTGGTATTTTGCCCGAGGAAACTTCAACATGTGATCTGAAGAGGCCAAGGATGGAAACAACGAGGCTTCAAACCTCAAGACAAACCTGCCAAGGACAACAGTGTTCTAATAACATGACTCAGAATCATGGGAAACCCTCTGGGATTGACCTGATCTATAGTCAAAACCTGCTTAATCTTCACGAAACCCGTGTTTAGCAGGGTATCTACAAAAGGGTACAAAGTGACTTTCAGCATGTAGAATCTTGCCTGAGATGATTGTATCCAGCAGCATGTGGGATTTAGAAAACAACACCGATTGTGGAGAGGAAGCAGAGCAATGCATGAAATATGTAGTCAATCCATCAACATCCAGTCAGTCAGTGTTGGTTTCCACAGAACCGAGCATTTCCCCCAGCATCTCATCCATCTAGGTTAATATTTACCAAGCACTATATTGTTTTTAGATGCCTTTTCTTACGTTGTTCTCCTATACATCCAAATCTGCACTTCAATACTTGCATTCTCTATTTGAACATACTGGGGCAAATACCACCAACTTCAAATATAGATGAAACTTGAGCAAATAACTAGCTCAGTCCAATACAATTACCACAACAGTTATTCTCAGGTTCAATTTTGATTTTCCTTCTCTGGCCTTCTTTTATTTATTTTCTCCCAGCCTGCAGTGGTTTAACTCCATTGCAGCAGTGATTTAGAAGTGCATTCCAGAGTCAGTACGCGGTGACATCACCGTCAGATCCCCCTCATGTGAAATAAGAGAGAAAAGACTGAGGGAGATTGGTTCTAAATTGAGGTAAAATCTAAGCCACGGTTGTCGGATAACTGCAAACAGTGACCGAGTGCTGCAATGAGTGGTTCAACTCTCAAAAACGTGCAATAACTGAAACGGTGGCACAAATAGTTGGTTTCCATTATATTATTGCCTGACACCAAAAAGGTGAGCGATAATGTTTTTGCCTGCAAGGTAAAGTCACTCAGAAAGTCTTCATTGGATGTACATCACACATCTAAATAAGTTAATTTGTTAAGTTTTGGGGTCAACCTGTACGATTCGTAAAAAAAGCAGGGGTTCCTTACAGTGTGAGGGCTCTGGAGCAGGGGGAGGGGGCGTGTCCAGTGTCCAATACCCAGTGCCCTGGACTGGACACATCGCGCTGTGCCCCAAACCACAGAGTGGGTTGCTCAAGTCAACCAGAGTGTTGCACTGAAGGGGCGGGCAGAATGGGTAATCATATGACCAGGGAAGGGGGGGTGTCAAAAGCAGAGGGGTGGTAAACCCCCCCCCCCCATCCCCCTAAACAAATCACACCCTGGATCACTCCATTCAAGATGTTCCCCATACCAGTTGACCATACAGTAGAAAAACAAGAACATGGCTTTAACTCAGCCAACATCTTGGGGTTGTTGTAGCTTAAATCCCAAAACCACTGTGCAAACTTTAATGGCACGATAAGTAAGTAGTCTTTGTACGTTCAACTAAAACTTGGAATAAATTCAAGATAGACGCTACAGCCAACTTGCCTTATAAGACCCAAAAATGGCCATAAGTCAGTTAAATTTAGATAGAGCTAAAACTTAGCGTAGTAGCTAAGAGTCTTCAACAACGTGTACTCAAAATGCTACCAGAATGCATTTTTTGACATTAACTGCTGAAGTCTTGTTTGACCTCAACAGCGAATCAACATTAGCAAACACAAAAATTGTTTTAAAATTAATATTTTGATAACTTTTTTGCAACACAAAATGTTGACATTGGTGAAAAATCTTTGCTTATTGGAGTCAATTTTGAATATTATTTTTGCAAAATACCTAATTAACCACTGGACAGAATTTAGAGCAAGTCAAAAATGAATTATTAGACATGTATCAAAAAATGATCCAAAAAGATGGAGACCACAGCAAATACTGTAGATATTAGCAAGCACGAAAATGGCTATAACTCAATCGATGTTAAAGATTTTGTGCTAAAATTTGGTTTAGTCACCAATAGTCCTCCCAAATACATATGCTGAGAAGTGATCATGTGATCATGTGATGCTATTATTATAGGAGTCTACCCTATCTCACTGTCAGATAAGTCTCTTAAACCACTAGATGGGTTTTATTGAAACATCTACAATCGAATACATTTTAGGTCAACCTAATTCAAGATGGCTACCATATTCAATCAAGATTAGCAAACAAGAATTACGATAGCTCAGTTAACAGAGATTGAATAAATGTGGTGTTATGTAGTATAGAGTCATTCATGGAATATTAATGGAATGAAAAATGAGTCTTAAACTTTCTTTTGGCCAAAATTGTGTTCTATCGTTTGCTTTTTTTGTTTTGTTTTGAAGCATTTTGTGGTATTTATCTTAAAATTAGATATATGCTCAACACTTTACTATTTTAGACCTTGATATTTTATGAGAGATCACACGAAAATAATACTTTTAAGCTTTGACCAAAACAACTAGAATTCCATGTGTTCAGGGTGGAATAAAAGGAGGTGGGTGATGTGTATTTTTTTAGGGAATGTTAGGAATTTAATTTATTAGGGAGTAAAAAATTAAAGGAGAATCACACACACAGCCTGAAGCCATCTAATGAAGTCACACCTTGATTAGTCTGAGTCCATTTAATAAGATGAAACACGATACAGGTCAGTTTCCTCATTAGTGACAACGACCTGCTGTTGGTTTTAATAAAGCAGTGGAGAGATTTGATTAAAAGAAAAGACGATTTTAAGAGAAAGACATCATCTCTGGTCATCTAAGTGGACTCAGACATGTAGATTTCATGATCTGCTTGACTTTGTTTTGTAAAAAAAAAAAAAAGATCTAATGTTGCTAATTCATCACAGGATACTTACTGGATTCTATGAAAGCAAGGGCGTAGATTTGACATGGACTTAGATGAGGTGTCCCCACCAATACCCAGCGATCACTGAATTGTTCCCAACAAAAATGTAATCCAAGGGTGCAGAAATAGCGCTGCATCCAGGCCCGGATTAATGCACAGGCTAGGTATGGCTGAAGCCTAGGGGCCCCGTGTGTCTGGGGGCCCCCATTGGTCAGCAGGGTTTTTCAAATTTGCATAGCGGCCGCCTCCAGCTGATTTCACTCTGCCCGCAGCTGTGTGATGTTATGCAGTTGCAGCAAACAGGTAAATATTGTTTTGGGGGGTTTTGTATCCAGTAGTGTTGTCAAAAAACCCAGTTCTTCTGTACCAAGTCGGTACTAAAACAAATGTTATGGTTCCAGGATTTATAAAGAACCGGTGGTACCGACGTAGCGGGTCCACCTGGTTTTTGCGATGCTAGCTGATCGTTTTTCGTCAATTTTGGTCATTTGACAGATTAAAATCACACACCTGTGTGTGTGTGTGTGCGCGCGCGCCATCAGACCGCGCTGTATTGGCGAGTGGCTGCAGCAGCCTGTCAGAGGGACTCCTCCTGCGTAAATGCGCAGCACTCCGGATTCTGGACGTGGAACGTCACGTCCAGAATCCTGGAGCTCAGCGGTTCAGAGAACAAGAACTCCCAGAGTTCAACCAAGTTGGTTTATTTTCTAGATCAGTCTGGATTTATGAACTGAACAGAGACATATAAATGCTGCAATCGGAGGCGATCGCGTGGATGCGCTCATGCGCTGCGCCCCTCAGACGGGGAGAGTTATTAGAGTTCCCCAGATGAAGACTTTGTGATCAGCTGGTTTATTCTCTAGATCAGTCTGGATTTATGGACTGAACTGGACCTGGTGTGCAGATCAACTGAGCTGAACCATCAGAACCACGATCTTCTGTTCTGCAGCTTCATTAAACATCAGGTTCTCCAAACTGCAGTGGAGGAGGAAAGGTCAAGGAACGATTGCAATATTTTTTTTAAAAGAAATGAAATAATGCTGCCGAAAATGTCATTATTATAATTTCTAAATCAATAAGTGACCGGTAAAAATAGATTATGACCGGATTTTTTTTTTTTTTTTTACCGTCAGTCAAAATGGTCAGGATGGTACCACCTCTGCCTCTATTTGAGCAGGAAAACCCTGAAATATATGATTTTATTTACATTTATATGCAAGAATATTTTTAAACTGTATTGGTCCACAAAATCATAAGCAACACTGATTGAGTAACCAAATAAATAAATAAATAATAATCATATGTATATATGTGTGTGTATATATATATATATATATATATATATATATATATATATATATATATATATATATATATATATATATATATATATATATATGTGTGTGTGTGTGTGTGTGTATATATATGTGTGTATATATATATATATATATATATATATATATATATGTGTGTGTATATATGTATATATACACACACACACGCACACACACAAGCGATTGGAACAATTGGTAGTGGTCAAAGTTTCGGGTCACAGACTAGGGGGCCCCTGAACAAGTGTAGCCTAGGGGCCCCAGTGCACCTTAATCCTCTCCTGGCTGCATCCCCACTAATAATGCAGCCCAGTGGACCAGGAGCTGTGCTGCTGTACGCAGACAGATTTGTGTCCAGGGTTTGGAGGCATATGTGTCTGGATCCACCAGTGCGAGCCTCTCGCGGCCCACGTTGAACTGCTTATGCCGATGGCACATGTCCCAGGTCTGGATGAGGACTGACCATCAGGCATTTTCCCGGTGGTAAGTTTAGGCCGGTGCCCGGACTGGGACCAGAACGGATCGCTTTAATCTGTACTTCCTGTTTTGGCAAACGCTCAAACCCTCCCACAACCCCGCCTGTGCGTCCCGTCCTGGTCCCCAACAACATTAAGAGCAAATCTACGCCATTGTATGACAGAGACTTCAGTCAGAGCGGACAAGTAACAACACCTCAAAGATGCTAACGCTGAGCACTGGTTCCTCAGGGTTGTGTACTCAGCCCACTGCTGTTTACATTGACTTGACTAGCTTTATATGAGAGGAATCAGGTGATTGAGTTTGTGCATGACACTAAAAAAGTGGTAATCCATGGCAGTGATGATTTACTGTACAGGAAGTAGGTTGACTGAGTTGTCAGCTGGTGCAGGGACAACAACCATCGACTTCCGAAGTTCACGATCTGAGCATACATCCTGTGGCTCCTCGTTGAAAGTTGGTGTTTCAGGTTTCTGGGAGTGCAGATCTCAAACAACCTCACCTGGTCACTGAACACCACAGAGGTCGTCTGACTGACCTCTTCACTTCCAACAAACATCCTCACAACCATCTACAGAGCTGTGGTGGAGAGTGTGCATTCAGTATATCACTGTGGTTCCCCAGCAGACAAAAAGACTCCAGTTCCGGTGCAGAAGACGAACACCGAACATCACCTGCTACTGAGTCTTGCAAATAGACCTGCTCGTTCTATCAATGTCCTTTTAAAGTCGTTGCAGGTAAAAACCCTATCTCTTTACACCTACGACCACCTTCTTTTCTGTCATTTCTACGTATTTTGGGAGAACATACTGTATGTAGGTGGTGTGATCGCTTCTTTTCATTCAGGATCCAGTGAAAACAGTTTTTTATTTTCATTTTGGAGTACAGAACTCTGCGTGTGCACCACAAAACTGATAATAAAGCCGATTTGATCAAATCGAATTCCCTGGATCTAAATGGACTTTCCTTCCAGCCACACCGTGTGTCCTTGAGTTAAAAACGTGCCCTCGCTCACACACAACCCTGCTGTTTGAGGAGTAAAAGCCCCCTGCTGCAGCCTTTTTTTCTTTCTTTTACATCTTTACCTTAAGTGACAAAGCCCCAGTAGCCTTCTCAATTATGTTGTGCAGGTGCAGTCAGCAAGAAAGAGTAATTGCACTGGGTGTTTGGAGCTCCCTGAGACGGATTGGAAGCTCAGGGCAAAACTGTCAGGGGCTCTCCGAGGACTCTCCAGGTTGTGTGTGTGTGTGTGTGTGTGCTCCTGTCACACCGCGGCAACAACAACATTATGTTTCCATTTTGCATGTGCATGTACCGCACGCTGTCCAAGTGCACGTCTTCGCCACGCGTTTGCATCTATTAACGAATGGGTTTCCTCGCCTGCTGGTTGACAACTGCATCCCGCCGGCAGCAGAGTCCCCGGGACCTGTCACTGCCATCACACGTGGCCCCGGGGCCCTTGGAATGAGCGGAAACGCTCGGGTAATAACGCTGCAATGAGCTCCCAGTTACAGGCGAGTCACTCGAGAGAATCCACCTGAATCGGGAATGGAATTGTTTCCTTTAAAGCAGGACGTTAAAAGGTGTTTTGTATAGAAAACAACTCGAGGGGATTTGAATTTACAGTCATTTTATTATAAATACAACTAGAGTCACGCAGACTTAGAAATAAAGACCGAGGCTCCTCCTGGCTTTGACTCGGGTCCCGGGGCTGTGTAGTGTTTTAAAACCTGGGGTTTATTCTACACCTTCCGTAAGAACACTAATGGAGTTTTGTTAGTTTTACTCAAAGGGTGACCCTTGACACTATCACTCTTTTAGGGTTTAACGGGGATATTTCTCTAGGTTCTTAATTACAGGGAGTTAGTAGGACCTTTTAGTATTGACAATAGAAATCTGAGTCATGGAAATAGACTTCATTATTTTATTAAGAAACATATGACAAATATCACAGATAAGAAAGAGGTAGTTAGCAGGTAGTCAGCATTAAGTCATCCACGATGGTAAGGTGTTTTGAATTGAATCTTAAATAAGTTTTAGCAATCTGAGTCTCATGGTTTTAGGAGACTAGGGATTTACTTAATTTAGATTAAGGATTCTGATTAAGGGGCACTAGTTATGGATGGAATTAGTAACTAGTTTGAGTGAGCTAATGTTGTTAGCTTTTATCAAGAGGCCTTTAAGCTTTACCAGAGTCGTGGTCACTTAACTGCGTTCCTTAGATCGTCACCGCTTGGAGGTCGGATGAGACGGTGGAGGTGGGGTCCCCCCTTTGTCCGGATCAGACGGCAACGGGGGTCGAGGACCGCCGGAGGCCACAGGTGTCGTCCGTGGATACGAAGTTAGATGACTCATCTCTAGCAGGGAGCGTCTAGGGCTGGCATTCCCATCACAGAGCGTCAGACTGAAGGTGTCTGACCTCAGAGGGAAGCTGGTTCCATCGGCTCAGACGGGCTGATACCGTCTCAGGGGGAGCCGGCAACTAGCGTCAGCTGTGTAGGAGTTGACAGCTGAGAGGAGGTCTGGTCAGCGTCAGACCAGAACAGCTCTCCTCTTCTCTAGTTCTCTCGTTGAACAGAACTGAACTGAACTGAACTGTAGCTTCCGGGGTCGGAAGTTAAGGGAATCTAAAAGGGGACGTGGCCCAATGAGATTTATTAATGTCACGTGACTCAGACTGCTAACTCTTATTGGTTGTAGTAATGAGTGACGTGGTTGTCATAACCTTTTAGCAGTATGTATGTGAAATAATACTGATGCAGATCAACATTCATTAATGCTGGAAGAAAATGCATTAATCATTTAAGACATTTCTGTAACAGATTAAAGTGTCATTTTAGAAGAGACACCAAGAGTCTTTATTATTATTATTATTAATAAATAGAGTCCGGTGGAAATCTTCCGATACGACCGTGACCCTGGAGGAATGTTGATTCAGGTTAAACCATAATAACAGAGTCATTTTATTCCAAGGTATTGGGAAAAAAGATGGTTATTATTTGTGATGATCTTGAGGTCAAAGGTCAGAGGTAGTAACGCATTTGGGTTCGTTACAGCTGTCAGTTCCCATCACCCCGTCTCGACGCTCGACTCAGTTCCCAAATGAGACTTCAAAACCGTCTTTAAAGAGATTTATGTCGCGAAAGTTTGCTTTTGTGTCAGAATTCAGCAGAGGCAATGAAAAATCAACAGGAAGATGACGTAAAGCTAACAAAAAAAAGGTTTGTTTGATCAAATTTAGCGTGTAAATAGAGAACACTGAACATATGACTCAATAATCCCTGCTGTCTGGAATAAGATGTCAGATATCGAGACATTTCCTGTCAGTTTTACTCTTTTTTTGGGTCAGAAATGAATATTTATGACAAAGAAAATCTCAAATATTAAATTCGGTTTGATGGTTTTTAACTACTTTTACAGAGAAACTGTAGTAAAGCTTAGCAGTCGACTTCAAACCTGACGGTTCCTAATAGAATAGAAATATGGTTAAATATGTCAGAGATTTGTCATTTTATAAGCATTTTTTGTGTGTTATTGTGTCAAAGAAGACAAAAGTATTTTCTTACCTTTTAATTTTAGACTATTTAACATTTTCATTTCAAACTAATGAAACGATTTGAACGTGGTGTCTTTTTCCCCACTGGTACGGATTTTGTTTATATTTCACAAAAGGAGAAAAATATTAATAATAGTAGTCTTCATTTGATATTTTGTTATTTTTCATGTGTAGAAAAAAGCAAATTTAACTGCTTATGAAATAAAATATGGATAAAATATTATTTTGTTAAATTTTATATATATATATATATTTTTTTTAATCTAAGAAGATTTATGGCATATAGTTAAAATTAAAATTATAAAGTGAATAAAAACTTTATATGTAGTATTTTATCTCAATAGTTCCATTTTTAAGAATTTTGGACTTAAAAAAAATGTATTTTTATTATTTAAATATTTACTTTGAGGAATGGGTCCCATCACTGGACCAAGATCCAGTTTGCTTCCATTGTTTTTTGCACTGTAATCATTTATTCTGTTCAATTTAGAGCATTTTATATTTCAGGAAGACTTGCTTTTGAACTTTTTTTTAAAATAATTTAAGAAAAAACATTTAAACTTTGAAATATTTTCCTATTTTGAACAAATGATCGTTTGTTATGTTATATTTATCAGGTTCTGCTAACCCTAAACCACTAGGTAAAGTATAAAATTATATATCAAACACTTGAGAGTATAATACACGTAATATTTACATTAATTTTATTGCATTTCATTATGTGCTTGATTAGCCCTTCCCCGGACTTTGGTTTGTCTCTCTGCCTGTTCACTCCAGTACCAAATACAGTCTGTCGTGAGATACACTTTTAAAAGTTAAGTTTGCAACAGGAGGAGTACCTTGAACTCATCAGAACAGGACACATTGAAAGGAAAAGCAAAAAATTACATATATTAAATAATAAGTTGACTTTTTTTAACCCAACATTAGAAGAAACGTGTTAAATCCTCTATACATTTAGTCAATAATTCAAAGCAGGAAGGTCTTGGAGCACCTTTCCCCTCGTCATCGTTTACTATTTTAGTCACGAGGTGGCAGCTGTGGGAAGAAAGGCGAGGGAAGGTTCCGCGGGCGCCGCCGCCACCTGCTCCAGATGTGCAATAAGGCACAGATGTGCCGGTTTAATTAGCCTTGCCAGAGGTGCTGCAGCATGATTACCCTGCGCCGCCCCGAGAAAACGCCTGTCGCGACGGGTGTACGTTTGCATTTCACAGCTTCGGCGCGGGGAAGGGAGGCCGACAGCGAAGCAGAAGAAGGAACAGAGGGAGGGTGTTTGCTACTTTTTTCCCCCTCTCTACAAAAGTTGAGGAGCAGAACACAAGAAAATGAGATGTATGATTATGTGTGTGTTTGTCTACGTGCATCATTAGACAACTGAAGTCTCTACGTCTCTTTATGGGTCCTCCGTCTTCCAAAGCAAACCTGAATGACCTAGTTGGGAGTGAAATGTGCCAGAAAGAAGTGGTGATGGATGAGGAAGAGCGCGCTGCTAATGACACTTCCTCTAATGAATGCTCACACCATACACCGCGTTCCAATTCATCATGCAAATTATATTTTTCTGCGATTTTCCTAAAGTTTCTGATTGAATTCCTTTGGATGACAATCTGCTGTTTGGATGTGAGCTGCCTCCCGCCATCATGGATCTCAACAGGGTTGAGGTCAAGGGGAGGATGGGGGTCAAGACGGTCTTTCAGGGAAACAAGATCTATCCCCTTAATTCTGACCCAAAACATGACTCCGCCTCCTTTTTGCTGATGTCACAGCCTTGTTGGGACATGGTGGCCATCCATTACTCCATCCATCTGAATCACTCAGGGTTGCACAGCACTTATCAGTGAACAAGCCTGCTTGAAAATTAGTCTTCATGAATGCAACCGCTTCTGCTCATGAACATTGCTAGGGGTGCCCAAATAGAAGACTTGTGCATGACTGCAAGACTCCGGAGGATCCTACACCTTAGAGATACGAGACTACAGAGAAACCATAAAGATTCTAATACTGGGTTGCTGCTTTGAAATGGCATTTTAACAGGCTTTTATTAAATCTATCAGTCCAACAACTACGGTAATTATGAAGAAAATGTTGGATAAATAGGAGTTTCAGGTTGTGATTTAATCAGATTTCTACAACTAGGAAAGGTTTTTGTATCTCTTTGATTGTTCCATACAAGATTCAATCATTCCCTTCCACTTCTCCAACATTGGGTTGCTGATCCATCCCTCTCTTGAATCTCCCAAGTCCCTCCAGCGGGTTCCCAAGACATTCCCAGGCCAGATGACCTACGATGGTGCAGGAGGCCAAGAGCTAACAACTGGTTGGAGCTGTTTAGGACTGTTGTTTCTTCTGGTTCTGTAGTAAAATGCCAGCCTAACTTCCGATTAGCAGACCCCCTGATCAATTGAGGATTTTTTTCTGTATTTACTTCAGCACAAATGATTACAGTTTTATAACTTTGAAATACGTTTTCTTAAATACAAGTACACCTGGCACCAGGATGTAGAGCTCCCCTGCCTACAGCTTACTGCCAAACGCATCTGCCTTTATGTAGACATGACCTTTAAAGTTATCTTGAGTCAAGAGTTTCCTCCATACGGTTCCTCAGCATAGTCTTTAAAGACTTACCATACTGCCAAATCCATAAATTCCTGTGTTTTAATAAAGACGTTGATGTTTGGTGTGGGGGTACTTGAGTCCTTGAGTCAACTTAATGGAACACCATTGGGATGAATCAAACTGAAAACTGTGAGTCTGTCTTCAGACTCGGAACCGAAATTTCCCATAAACCAGGATTGCCCAGACTTTTTTACCTCGCAAGCTACTTCTATCATCAGCAGTTCAAGGCAATCTACCATCTTGACCACGCCCCCTCCCCCTGAACTAAATCTGCACCCACGTGGGTCTGGATCCCCTCCGGATCCGAAGCGCTTCTTTGCCTCGAGTCTAGCAGAGTTTTTGTGGTGCGATTGCGGCTGCTGTGTCTCGTTACTCGAGGCGGGGTGGCTGTCGCGCTTTCTACCAGCGACACCTTTGTGATCGAAGTGTAAACCCTGCAGAACCTTCTCAGAAGAGGACTCAACTCACATTAAACCCTTTGAAGTACGAATGGGATGTCATTCACCCTTTGACGTCTACGAACGCGCCGGCGAAGGCTATTCTTAGCCGCATTTCGTCCCTCCTTTACCCCACCAGGAAGCCAGTCCTGGTGATAGTTGCAGTTTACTGGCAAAAAAGTCCTGAAAACTGAAATATAAAGGCAAACACAAAAATCAACACAACGGAAAATTGTACAGCAGACTCCAGAGGGTTAAACCAGAGGTCGCGCTAGACTTTTTTGTTGTCCATCATTTTAATTGACAGGGTTAAAAAAAAAATCCAGTCATAATCTATTTTTTACTCCTCAGATATTCATTTTTAAAAAATATGATACTGACATCTGTTCATATCATAACACAAAATCGACTGTGTTCGCCTGGTAGACCAGCTGTAGTGGATTAATCGGAGCATCCATCATCGCCATTGTCTCATCTTATTTTAAGGCTACAAGAGGTTCCAGATGCGCGGTCATGTTATGTAGAATATGCACTTACTCTTGTTTACAAGGAAAAAGATGTCAACATAAACAAAACACACGGCTTAGAAACCATGACAATCACCAACCTATTGCAGTACAGTGCAGGGGTTAGTTGGACTTATGACTTACTTGATCATGTTTGAGCAATACAAGCCAGTGATGAATCAGATTAGACTGTGATCCTAGAAATGGTTACACTGTGTTAGCTTCAAAAATATGAATGCTTTGTGCTTAAAATACTTTATACTGGCTCTAAAACAGCTTTCTGGGATATGTAAAGGCCTTAAAGGCTTTGACAGTCCTGATGCAACCAATGAAAGAAATGAATGGCAGTAAGTGCTCTTCCATCTGTACTAACTGCCCCTGAATCTGCCTCCAAGGGTGCATTTACTGACCCTGAGCGCAAGGCCAGAAAACTGACAAGAACCGCTTTCTGATCCACCACGCTGTCACATTTCTAAAATGATTGCGAGAGCCGATCTACTTTCAAGCAGGGATTCTGACGAAATTACCCTATAAAGGATGAAAAATGGCTTCTCCAAACAGTTTGCGTGAGCACAATTGCCCCCCGTAGGTAAATGAATTTCTTCCTCTGCACAGGCAAGAACAAAGTGTGTGTGTGTGTTGCGAGACAAAAGGAAGTACAACCACTCTTGCATCCCAGCACAGAACAGACTTAAAAAGCCTTCAGCATCACTGACAGAACACAATACTGAAGCAGATGTGTCATTTGACTCTAATACATGTAAGAGGAGAAAAGCTGTCAGAGCAACACTGGAATTCACACAAAGATAAAAACATGAATCCTCACACTGACGTGAATCGATAGCATGATAGGCTGAGTGCTCGGTGAGTTGGATTAAATCAAAGCCTGCCTCGTGTTAGGGGTGTTTGATTTGCATTCCAGAAGATATTAATGCACCTCTTATTCAAATAATAATAATCAATATGGTAGGGCAGCATGATGTATCAAAAATTTTATTGTATGTGAAATATCAATACCCAAAAGGACATTTGCGTTAATCGTTGGAGGAATTTGATCCTTAGCTCTACGTCTATAACTGATTGACTTTTGGTTTTGAGCTAATTCAAGATGGCCACCACAGCTAATCAACAGTGGAAAACACAAAAACAGCCACAACTCCGTCAATTTTGAAGATATTTGGTTACAAGTTGATGTTGTGGTCATGCCCAGTACATACTCACAGGAATTTTACATTTCTCAAGATCTTTACCTAAAACGCTGCAGTTAACTGTTGGAGTCAACCCTGTTTAGTGTTAAGCCAATTCAAGATGGCCGCCACAGCTATTACCAATCACAAACATGCCTATAACTTGGGTATTTATGCAGATATTGAGCTAGAATTTGGTGTGCTAGTAGCCGAGAGTCAGCTATAACACATATCCCAAGAACTAACTAACCATGCAAGGTAATTGTCTAAAACCACAATTGGTCAATGGATACAGTGACTGAAACACAAATAAATAATTAAATAAATGACTACAGGGCTACAATAAAGAAATTATTTCTTCCTGAAGAAATAGAGTAAATTGTAATCTCCTTTCTCAGCAAAATGTTACTTTTTTTCATATTTTGATTTAAAAGAGGTTTGTGAATAAAATTGGAAATTCTGATTAGTGTAGTAGCTGAGAGTCCCACTAACATATTTAAAATGCTAACTGACTGCACAACATATTGATTTCAAATCATTGCCATTGACTGTTGTAGTCAACCTGTAGGTGTGTTGGAAAAATCTCTCACTAACCAATGGATGGATGTCAATGAAACGCCCGGAAATCCATCAGTAGATGCTCAACAACAACTGATTAACTTTTGGAGTCAACCGGATTCAAGATGGCCACCATAGCCAGTCAAAATGAATTAAACCAAAAACTGCAGTACTGGTTATACTTTTATACCTAAAAGCAGACTTCACACCGGACCACACTGGTCACAGCACCACAAGAATTTACCCCACACCCGCTGCTGTTTTGTTACAGAACGTCTCCGGTACTTTGCTCCCGCGAGAGCACCGAATCTCGGTGATTCGTGTGAGTTCACGCGATAACAAGTGCGTTTATAAACAGGAGTTGGTATGCAAAAGCCACACTCATCGAGTGATTTAATGTTATGCTTAAATAAGTTTTGTTGTTTCGTTGTCTTTTAAATATCCAAATCGTGTTAACTTTAGCAGCTAAATGTTTTGTTTTGAAAAATACCGGATGCATCTCGCCGGCTAGCGTCACCTTTCCTGTCTTGCACACGTGATTTCTTTAACTTGATGAAAATCCACTTGCTACATCCGGAGAAAATACTCAACAACCTCACTGCAGTCGCTCTGGTTTTAAATTTTCGCTCTGATAACTCTGATCTAACCAAACCGCAACCCAGCCACAACAGCACCCAGTGTGAATTAGCCTTAAGAGCCTATCTGATTCAAGATGGCAGCCATTATCAAACACAAACATGTCTATAAATCAGTCAATACCATCAAATCTGAAGCTAAAATGTCTTGATTACTTATAAAATTTGACCAAAGTGGCTCTACCATGAGTTGATCTCAGTCCCAAACTCTGACATGAAAGGTGTGTTCCTTATTGAACAGGTAGACCTTTAAATTTGAGTTTGCATTTAAAGCAGCATATCTGTATTCCGACTAACACACACACGGCGAAGAACCACCGACTACTTAAGCTAATGATTCAATTACTTAAGTAAATTAATTTATAATTAGCAAATATTTCTACGTCAACATGCTTGTCTTTGCGTAACATATGGAAGGCATTAAATGTGATTTTAACGTCTTAAAACAAAGGGAGCTGCAGCCGTTTCAAGGGAATCGATTTTTCTTCATTAATATGCAAAGTGTTGGTTGAAAGGGAAATCCATCTGCTCTGCTGGAGCTGTGTTGGGCTTCCAGGAAGACTGTCTGCCTGAGTCTGTTCGGAAAACTTTTCTCTGCTGAACTCTCCGTCTTTTCGTCCCCCTTACATCTCAAACTTTTCTTTTTTTTCTTCTCTCTTTGATGGAGACAGCCTCTCTCGTCTCCACCTGGAGGATATACGACCTCCTCGCTTCAGTTCGTTCAGCGGTCTGATCTTCTTGTCATAAAGCATGTGAGAAGCCGCTGGTGGGGCGCGGGCGGAGGGGAGATGCCAATTTATGAGGGTGGGCAGTGTAGTTTTCCAGTTTTACAGCTTTGTGATTTACGTCCAGCTCCAGCATTCGGTCACAATTTTTATTTTTTTTAATGATTTTGGGGAGCTCTAGATCTACTGGCTGCTTTGACCTTCACCCATGACCTCACCCCTTTACAGCTATTTGCTTTTCCTCGGGGGCAGCTTGTATCATTTAGGCAAACAGCGCCGCTCCGGCCTGTGCCATTTAGAAGGTTCAGTGGAACACACGGGCTGTTAAGGGGAAGGTCAAGTTAATTTGAATCCAACAAAGGACAGATTAACTTTTGAAGCCCAGAGAAAGGGTGTCAAAAGGCTAAGAGTCTTTTTAATTTTATGTTCCAGTGATCCGACGTGAGGACACGACCTGTTGAAGGAGGCTTACAAATATACGGACTTTCTGCACCGAGGGTCCAAAAATGCCTCAAAGGGAAATTAGTGAGGGATTCCGTATCGAATAATGAATGGAAATGTAGTCTTCAGCTGCAAACAGGTCACATTTTTGACACATCACCATCCTTACAGCTGGAATTTAGATTGTTTTATCAGGGGCGGTCCTAGAGGCCCCCTGACAGCTAGCTGGGGCCCCCTGTGGCCCCCCTGCTAAGTGCTGACAAATACTGTTTTATATTCCCTAAAGCAGGCATGCCCAAAATGCAGTCCTGGATTATGTTTAGATTTTCACTAACAAGAGACCCAACAAACAAAAATACTAGTAAATAAAAAAAATAAAAAAAATGAAATGCAAAATTTACCATCTAATCAAAGTATTTGATTTTATTAATCAGGTTTTTTTTTTTTTTTTAGATAAATACATTTTCTGGTTAAAAAAGAATCAAAACCTTCACTGACTTTTGCTAAAAAGCAGGCTTGTGAGCTCTGGTCATAAAACGTGACTGAAGTTTTTAACTAAAATCAGATGCAGTGACTTTAATGCTTGAGTCAAACGTATGGGATCCCCGTACGTCTCGTGTTCACAAAGATTCTGCTAATTAAAATGGTGCATTTATAAAGAATTTGTGAGCAGAACAAATGAATAAAATCATATTTCACCTTTTCTATTTTTTATTTAAAAAATATTCTAACTTTTGTGGCCCTCGAGGACTTTACACTTGGTGATTTTGGCCCTCGTGTTGAAAAGTTTGGACACCCCTGCCCTAAAGCATCATAACTCTTTAATATTACTAAATTATTTTTGATCTACTTTGATTGACAGATCGACCAGTTGATTGCAATCAATGGGTTAAAGACCCCCGATTTTTCAGATAAAAGAGCAAATCGAATTATCGAAGGTTGACATTTGTTTCGTCCCATCAGGAAAAGCTGGCGTTCATAAATGAGAAGTACATTGCTCATCTTTTTAAAATAATAACGCCATATTTTTTAATACTTTCCAAACCTTATTTACCTAAATCAACGGGAGGCAGCAGGCAGGTAACAGAAAGCTGCTTCCACAAAGGCTCCACCGGCAGGTGTCCCTCCCTGACTTTGTTCTGTTCCACACCTTGGAACATTTGGGCCTGATACACTTCCTGTTGTTTCCAAACGCAGTGTATTTGCACCTCCAGTTAAAAGACTTTTGTATCACACCTGGCAACAGCAGTGAGTAAGACAGAGGTCACAAAAGGGGAAATCAATCCTCTTCCTCCAAAACATAGAAAGTGGCTTACCGTTTCACCCCTCAGCGGGATACACAAATCCATTCCTGTGCTCTGGATTTTAACGTCAGTCCTCTGTTTACTTCTCTTTTGCCAGCAGTCTTTACACCCCCCCCTCCTCTCCTTGGTCTGAACTTCCTGCCCTTCCTTCAAGCAGCTAAGAAAAATCTGCACCTGGGAGTGTTTGAAAGCACCTCACTTCTGTGGAGTTCAAAAGACAACCTGTACCATCTCCTACGCTTGTTTCCGCCTTTGTACCTTTTTAGGGAGGTGGGGGCTACAGGTATGGGGTCTGTGTGGGCAGCAATAGATCCTACTGTCGTACATGTGTGGAATCCTATTTACACTTCTACAAAATCAGCTTTCAGATTAATTACAATTAACAGAAAAGTGAGTCCTGGAACGCAATCCAAGACCTCTATCTCTCCAACAGGATTAGTACGTTCCTCTAAATCCTGTGGACTGAATGGTATACATTTAGTCTGCCCTCTGTTGGAACTTCAGGTGCCAGCTCATGCCGGTTATTGCCGATTATGTATATTTGATAAATCAACATCGGCTGTAGACCAACAAGACAGAGACAACTTGTGACTTTTAGGTCTAAAAGACCCAACAACTAATAAACAATGCAGCTTGAAAAAGTTCAGATGGAAGAACTTGCCCCCTTCTTATTACACTCATTGAGCTCTTTATGTTTTCCTCTCTTCCTCTCATACATACAACTCCCAGACAAAAAGTCATCCAACCCCTCGGAGTATTGCGCCCAACAAACAAGAAGGAGATAAAAAAAACCACTTTATTTTTGATGGTCGCTTCAAAGAACATTACTGCAGCCTTTGAAAAGTTACCACATGGTGGAAGTTCTTTCGAGTGTCAAAGAGCAGAGAGAAGAGGTTGTAAAGGAGGCGAGGCAGTCTTCCTCTACTTCTTTTCCCCTCCTCCCTCCTTTTTAACCAACTTGCTCGTTCCTTCACCTTGTTTCTAGGCTCTAATGGAATACTAAGTAAATAAGATCAATGGAGGCTGTGATACTCGGGGACTTGCAGAAGCCCCGGTGGCTGGCTGTTGAGTAGCACATAAGCCCACAGAAAGATGAAGTGGGTTTGGGAAAAAAGGGAAGGGCTGGATTTTGTTCCTCGGAGCAGAAAAGCCTGTAGGGGTAGAAGAAAACACAGAGGGGATACGAGAGACACGCATTTTCATGGTAGGACTTTTTTGGGGGGGCAAAACGGTTGATGTGGGATGGAGGTTTAGATGACCCTTCATGTGCTATTTTGATGGGACGTCTAGCCTCTGCAGAGGTCATCTGACAAATAATCACCAATCAATTATGGTAGATTTTGCCAATCAGAAGATCAACTTTAACAAACATCTACCAACAACCCCAAAACCAACCTGAAATTTAGCAAGTGATTGGAACAAGCCTGAATTGATCACTGTCAACCTGCAAACCTCAACTAATCAGGTCACAATGGATACAAAACCAGCAAAACCACTACAACCTAAGGCTGAATCCCCTCTCCTAGCTTTATCCATACCACCATGTCTAGAGTAGGGGTCAAAAAAGTCCAATCTGATAATGGATGCCCCTTCCGAGAGGTCAATACGCCATCAGCTGTAGTCAAATTCTTTTACAAAAACAAACCCAATGTGCATTTGCCCCTATACATCATCTAATACTGATTATCAAGCCTTCAGACAAACAATAATACCAACATTAGTACACAACCACCTAGACATTAGAGTGGTTGTAATGACACGAAAGTATTTTTACAAATGATTACACTTATTACTTTTTATTCTTGTCCAGGATATTTGACAATGTTCCCAACTGTAATACACGGGAATAGTTAAAAATATTTCTTTAATGGAGGAAATACTTAAATCTGTAGGGTTTTTTGTAACATATCAAAAGTATCAGCACACAATTCCTCGTCCAAAATAAACAAACGTTATTGTGAAGACTAAAAAGATACATGGAAGTCCAAGGTGTGTTTGGTGGTGAGAAGACTTTGTTTGGATTTTAAAAAAGGACAAATTCTGTCGTAACAAAGAAATCATCATCTATTATTAAACTTCAGATCTCAAGGTCTACAATCCTACATGTTTAGAGGTTTTCCTGCTTCAACACACTTAACGGAAATGAATGGAAGTTTATGTCTATGTATTTAGCAGGCGCTTTTATCCAAAGCGACTTACAAATGTTATTGTGATCAAGTAGTTACCATCGAGGCTAACAAACAAGGATCATTAACAAGAAGAAGTAGTTCAACCATTTCAGTCAGCTAGACCAGGAACAAAAATCTAAAGACCTGAGTTTGACACTTCTGGAACAGTTTCCACTATCAGAGAATATCACTATCACTATCATGTAGAAGAAAAAATGATAGAAAGTTGCGTTTTGGGCACATTAATTCCAACAGCTTTAGAATAAGATTAAAAACAAGCACGTTGCAGAGACAGATTTAATGTTTTTTGTGAAACAATTATTTTTGTAAACTTACCTTTTGGCTTGTTTTTAATAGATATGCACTGATAACAATATCGGGCCGATACATGTACTCATACTCGTAAAAGGTAACATTACAGGAACTGATACCAGTATTGTATCGGCCCAATACCAATACCATGTACTCGTACTTGTTAAAGTTAACCAATACCAATGCAGTTGCTTTAACTGCGGTCAGAAGGCGGCTTCACTGACTTGTCAGTTCTATTGTAGTTTTCTATATTGGTGGCTAGGGGGAGCTGTTGAGCTAAAGAGGAACAGCGTGGTTAGGAGTGGAAAACTGCAAAAATTTCACAGAAAATGTTTATTTTTCACATAGTTTTGTGATCATTTGTATTAATATTTTATTTTTTATCTAATTCATCCTCATTTGCTGTAACATACAGAGAAGAAAATAAAACATGTCTTTCAATTTATTGCATTTTTTTGTGTGGTAAAAGTATTGGTATTGGTACTCGGTATTGGCAAGTACTCAGATCCAAGTATCGGTATCGTATCGATTTGAAAAAAAGTTTTTTTTTTTTTAAATATTGGAGAATGGTAACATCTGATTCTAGTTAGTGACTAACAATGACCATGTTATCTTCTTGTTGTCTAGTTTTTATTTTACAATCAGATCAGTGAGATAAAAAAACACCAGGTATCAGAAAAAAGGCATCCGGTATCAGGAAAAGAAATTATGTGACAAAAAAAACCGATCAGGTATCAAGAACTGATATGCCAGAAAAAGGACAAACAGGATAGAAAGAAAACTATGTCAAGTACAAGAAGCATCAGGTATCAGGAAAACATTGTGAAGTGGGGAAAAGTATCAGGTGTCAAGAAAAATTATGTAAGGGGACAAAAAACTCCAAGCAGAAAAACATTCTGATGAGAAAAGCATCAGGTATCAGTAAAAATGTGGTCTAATTGAGAAGCATCAGGTATCAGGAAAAAATCTGCCAGGTTAAAAAAAGCATCAGGTAACATGAAGACATCTGACAGATCAAAAAGTATCAGAATAATATTTTAGACAGAAAAGAATCTGGTAGCAGGAAAAGATATACATCTGACATTAAACCCTATATGGACTGAAACAGGGGCGGTTATAGAGGGGGGCCAGTGCCCCTCTGACAGCAGACGTGGCCCCCTACTAAGTTTACTTTAAATCCCAGCTTCAAATTAGTAATTTCTCTGATTGGTGAATCAAATGATTTTTTAAAATCTGGATTTATTGTGTGCTTTGCCGACAGGATACGGTAAAAGTTTGATCTACCAGCTGGTTCCGGTTGTTGCTAAACAGCTCTGATTGGTCCTAGTGCTATCCAATAGCATGTGAAGATGGTCTGATTGACAACTGTTGGTCCCGCCCCTATGAGGGTTAGGGTTAGTCATTTCAGAGGTCCAGTTCAAAAACTACAACAGCCAATGCAAATAAACTATAAAATAGATTTAAACTGAAAACACGAACTATGTTTTTAAGGTTATGAGTTTAGTGTTGAATACTGTAGTAGAGCCAATTAAGGATAGATCAATGGTAAAAATTCCATGACATCACCATTTAGCCAAAGGTAGAATTATAAGCTAAATTTAGTTTTGTGTTTTTTCGAAGGCGGGTTTTCTTTCTGACATCTGATGCTTTTTCATCTAAAGTTTGACATCTGAGGACGTTTGGTTTGAAGTATGAAGATGTTTCCTTGAGACCTATGGATGGTCTAAAACGGACACCGTAGGGAGAGCAGACTTTGTGTAAGTTCAAAAGAAGTTGCTGCTTTTACTTCATTGCCTTTCCTTTGGCAGGTTCTTAAAGCCCCGAAGGCCCACGAGTCATGCCCAAACACAGAGTTAGCTCTCTGTAAAGAGGTTTGACTGTCCTCCATATCCACAGCTGAAACCTGGCATGGCCGCTCTGCTGTGGACTGAGGGCCTCACTTGGCAAAACCACACCGTAAGGGTTCACTGGATCCACCTGTCAGCACAGCCGGGGAGTGGTGGACGTATCAATCTCCCCACTGCTGTGGTTTGTTCATTTTTCTACCTTTACTTTCCAAACGCCTGTTCTCTCTTGTTCCATCCTTGCTTCCAAACCTGCCAGGTTTTTTTCTTCTACTTGTTTTTTTCCCCGTCTCTGATCACACAAGCATAACTTGCCAATTGTGTTCCCAGGACGGGATACACGGTGGAGATTGGCAGGCGTTTATCATGCAGGTCTTGTTCTCTACCCATCTGGTGAAATTAAATACATTTTCCTCAAAACATTTCCTTTGCTATAGTAAGAAAGGATGTATGTTTTCAGTATAAAAAAGTTCCATGTATTAATTTTTTAAATTTTTTTTATTAAGAGACGTCCCTGATTTTTGTCCTTGGGGTTCGGGACAATCGACGGTAAGTACGACGTACCCATGGTCCCAACAATCAGCCTGGAAATCAAGGTGTACTTTTACAATCAGAGGTAGCGGATTTTACTGGCAGACCTCAAGGGATCATGGGAAATACAAGAACAAGGAGCAGAGTGATGTAAAGAAGGAAGTTACAGAGGAAAGAAAAAGATGTAGTCACCGGCCTTGACAGGGTGGAAACAACTCAACGTTTTCAGGGGAAATTTCATCACTAACATACAGTCAACAAACCAGCAACATCAAAGTCTAGCAACATGGAGGTCACTGATTTATTATTAAGGTACTATACGATCTGATCTAGTTGCATCACAATCAATACAAGTGGTACAGAACGCTGATCTAGAAATGACGTCAAACTTGGAACTCCCGTTCCTTTAGCAAAGTGGAAAATCAATTAGATCAGCCAATTTATTTACGGAATGGACATTATTAGCAATGCAACCCAATAAAAATGTACTTTTATCCACTCAAACACTGAGGCAACATGTTCAGTTATTGAGATTTATTGAGATCACTTTAATCCATTACCAGTAGAAATGGTTGAGGTTGCCATTTTGGCTGTTAAAGGCACACTATGTAACTTTTTCATATTTTTAAATCTTTTTCTTGAGCCAGTATGTGCTAACTCTTTACAGGGTTAATCTAAAGTCACTCAGCCCCATCTGGTGCTTGTGTTCAGAATACCACGTTTGCAACTTCTGAGTCTCTGGTCTGGTGCCTTAAAGTCTCACAAAGCCACGTATCTCACGAGGGTTAGGCTAACCCAATGTGGCTAGCTGTTATGCTAGCACCAGAGTGTTTTTAGCTCATGATTCCTGATTTTTTAATCTCTCCCTGCTTGAAGACAGCTGATTTCTTTGAATGAGTGATGAACCGCTCCAGTAGAAAGCAATGAAGGCTGAGGAGACATTTCAACAGTTAGATTTAGGTGTTTCTGAGCAGAAACAATGCTAACAATTTTATGACAGTGACTTAAAACAGAAACTAGGGGGTGCTAAAACAAGCCAAAACTTCATAGGATACCTTGGTGTTGGTCATAAACTTCTGACCCTCCAAGTTGGACTTGGAATAAATATGAAATTGTTCCAGTTTCTTTTTTTAAGCTTGGAACTCAGATATTCTGACTTTCGAGTAAAAAATGGAACACACCATTACGCCACTGCTACTGTTGTTGACATAAAATCATGAGAAAAAATAATAAATTTCTACTGGATTTACACTGATCGCCCAACGTTAGACACATTGATGAGTTTTGTATACAGGTTACACGAGGCAGTTAGCAAACAATGTGCAACTGTTGTGCAATTTTTGGGGTCATAAAGTGTTTTAATCATGTCTCAATCTGACATAATTTCTCACAAGTTGGATTCGAAGTCCTCACAAAGTTGCTACTAAACTAAATTGAGAAGCACCATTGAAATAACTAAACTCTACAAGCTTCTACGCTTGTACAACCAAACAACAAAGTCATTATCAAACAACTCTATATCAAACATGTCTACTACTTCAGACACATCTTTGCTAGATTAAATAATGAAATCATGAAATAATAACATTATGAAATAATTATCTATACATTTTAATTAATAAAAACATTTAATTGTTATTTAAATAATATAGACACATTTAAACAATTAATTACACATTTAATTAATTGTATTTATTTATTAAATGCCGTATTTTTATTTATTCATTGCATTGTGTCACTTTTGACCCTCCATAAAGTGCAGCCAAAGAAAGGCCAAAGATACACTATGAGGAAGTAATACTAGTTTAGTCGGTTAACTTTCTCTGTAAATGGGGTTAAATAGTTCAAACGACTGCAGTGTTTCTCGTCTGAGCTGGAGTCTAATTGATGGTCAATCACGTACTCTCAAATTGAGTTGGTTTTAATTCCATTGGAGTTTATTTTAAAGGTCAAAAATGGCTGACTATTATGACCAGGCTGTATTAGGTGGTTCTTTGAAGAAAAGTGCACTTTGTAATGAAAAGGCAGATCCTAATTACACTCCTCTGAAGGGCTGAAATCTCAGGTCTTCTTCATTAATGTCAGAAATGTCACATTTCTGTTCATCACTTTATGAGCATCTTGACTTTTTAAATAGCAAATTACAGAATGTAATTACACTAAAATACCAGATCAAGCCCCCAATTCTTGTATCTGAGTGTTTTAGTCGTTCAGACATGTTCATTCGTTTGAACATCTCAAAGTCCGAACTTAATTTCCTGACGCTTATACGAAGTGGAGGTACCAGATCTAGGAGGGAACCCCAAACAGTCCCCAATCAAACACTTGGTTCTGATAAACCCATTTGCATCTACACGCCTTGAGTTGACAATACTCGTCCTCTAAAACATTGCTGACACAAAAAGTGCCAAAAGGGAAACGATCGTTGACGTATGGGCGTAGATCTGGCATGAACGGAGGTTCTCCGCAATCACTGAATTGTCCCCACCAATAAATCCATCGGGTGCAGAAATAGCGCTGCATCCCCGTATGTGCAGTCCAGCGGACCAGGTGCAGGTCTGGCTTACCCGCGGAATCGGGTAAGGAGGCATCTAGATCGACCGGCGTGAGCCCTTTGCAGCCCGCGCCGAGCCGCTTACACCGATGGAGGACTGGCCATCAGACATTTTCCCGGTGATGGTAACTTTAGGCCAGTCCGGATCAGCTTAATCTACACTT
>SSNR01000014.1:2300912-2318749 GCA_006937965.1 Callopanchax toddi
CCCATCCTGCTCCTCACCAATGTCAAGAGCAAATATACGCCATTGGAACCTTGTATTATTAACTCCAGCGAGGTCAAAAACAGAGCTGCACTGTGATCGGACCTTAAAAGAACAGGAACTAAGAGACAGGTGTATTATGTGGCAAAGAGAAGAATGCAGACAGCTAAATGAAGAGTCCCTTTATCTCTGAGGACGCCTCGCCCAGTTGTGAAGCAGTGTTTACACTCTGCCAGCTGCTTTTCCTAAACGAATAAGAGGGAGTTTGATGTAAGAAATACAGAGCGTTTGGAGAAACGAAACAAGCGCGCCTTTGCAAATCCTTTACGTCTGTAGTAGCCGTTTGATGCTCTGCATCTGAACTAATTCAGCTCCGAAAATTCTCAGAGAAGGGTGTCGTCTTGTGGAGTGATACATCACGGCACTTTGGAAAAAAAAACTGAAGCATCCTTTCAAGTTTAAATGTCATCTCTCAGACGAAGGCACTTGCGAGGCCATGTGCCTCGAAAACACGTTCCGATTTCAAGAGTTCTCCGTCTCGAGGACGGGTGCTCTGACTCTCCAGTGTAGGGTTTCAGAAAGCTATCCGCTTTACGAGATTTCTGGCCCGTTAAGGCTTTTTATTTGAATTCCTATGAAACCTCCATTTTTCCAGTGCATGAAACAACTTTATAAGTTGAACATTGCATTTTTACAGCGGCGTCGCTCACTCGGCGGCTCTCGGACTTTATTCTTTTTACATCATTTCGTTGAGGTTTAATTAACTCAATGAGGGCTCTGTGTCCTCTGCATGATATCACCCAGAGGAGAAATTTCAGTCCAAAGCGCTGGATGGTTCTTTAACGGCATGAAGTTGAGAAATTATCTACCCATCTATCCGTCTACGAACAACACGCTCACTGCATGCACAAGCCTGTGCCTCACACAAGTTGCATGCATTGGCTTTTCATTATTATAAGTAACGGGAGTGGTCCCCCGCCCTTTAAAATGCCATTAGCCCCTGTTTAGCTCCCACCCCCCCTCCCTTTCTCTCCCCTCTTTGCCCTTCCCAAACCAAAAGCCAAGCGCTTGTGATTAGCTTTATGGAGCAACGGCTGAAGGCAGAGATGAAAACACTGCAAATGATATTACTTTGAGGCTGAATAGGCGTACGACACACGACATTATCATCTCCCTGCACGGAGACGCCGGGGAGCCTGTGAAAAGCTGGGATCCAGAGCACCTTGGTCCAATAGGACGCCTTAGCGTTACATCAGCAGGGGAGCGCCTGGCGTGGCAGGGAGGAAGAAATGCTATTAAATAACACAAAACCCGCAAAGGTGCGGGGTGGGATGTATCTGGTGAAGAGTGAAACATCAACAGCAGAGTAGAGAGATTAGGCCTCAGGATGACCTTCGATTTGACAGTTTGGAGCAGAAATTTTCCAGGTCGTGTTTGAGAATCTTCACGTCATTTTGACACTGACTTTGATTGCACCTGTCAGACAAACGATTGGGGGGGCAATGACAAGAAAACATGGCTGATAGTGTCATGATTTCCTGTCTGTCTGGTCATAGTTGGGTTTTTTTCCTTGCTCTTTGTTCAGTCATTTTCCGTTTAGTTTACTCAGGTTTCTTTGTCTTTACTCTAGTCCCCTGTTGTCAGTTAGTTATAGTTGGTCTTCTGGTGTGTTGTTTCTTCTGTTTAGTTTTCTATGTTCATAGTTTGTTTTCTGCTTTTAGCCTCCTTAGTCTTTATCAGGTCTTGTTTTGTCTTCGTGTTTTTATTGTTTAGTTTTCTGGTCCATGTCCTGTAGTTTATTCTTATTCATGTTATGGTTCAGGTTTGAGTTCATGTCAGTTTAGTTTTCCCTGTGTTTCCATGCTCCTGCTCTCCGCCCCTCCCTCACCTGTTAATCACTCATTGCCCTCACCTGCTCCTCATTAGCCTGATTTGCCCCTCTTGTATATATAGCTCCTTTATCTTGTGATTCCCTGTTGGTTGATCTGCTCTGTTTTGTTATAGTCCTGCTCTGCTGATAGTCTGTTCTGTTGTTGTCAAGTCATAGTCATTTCTTACAATAAATACTTCATTTTTGGGGAATTTACCGTCCGTCTCCTGCTTCCACCCTCCTCTGCACAATCGGGTCCGGCTTCCTGCCGTTCTTGACAGATAGATCCAGATTGGTCGTGGTTTCACTGATTTCAGGGCGTTTCATTCATAATATTCCACCAATCAGCAAAACATGAGCCTGCGGCTGTGTCCACTTCTCAGTTATTTTGGTTTTAATTGCCAAATATCTCATAAACCAATGGACGGATTTTAATTAAACTCCAATAAACATGAGATATACATCTACAACTGAGTTGCCTTTAAAGTCAATCTAATTCAAGATGGCGTCCACAGCTATTCATCAGAAAACACAAAAAATGCTATAACGCAGTCAATTTCAAGGATATTCGGCTGTAAATTAGTGTTTAGTAGTCCAAGTATAATGCATACTTTTAAGCATTTCACACTTTTCAAGATCTTTGCCTAAAACTTTGACTTTAAATGTAGGAGTCAACCTTGTTTGTATGCAGTGTGGAAATTTGTGATACAAGCAGAGAGGGGGGGATTTGGCACTTGTTGTGAGTTTGTCTCAAGGCAGGGCAGTGGTTCGGATTCAGACCTAGGTTTCATCTGGACCGCACAGAGCTGAATCCTGCTCGCGCTGCACCTCCGATGATGTGGAGCAGATTGTCTGACAGAAACCGAGGTTTTGCTCTTTTGGACCAAGTGAGAGGTGCAAAGAAGCCTATCCCTCCTCGGGGTGAAAGATTAATGACCAGGGAGGGGGACATTAAAAGCAGAGGGGGGTAAATCCCCCCCCCCACCCCCCATCAAATCACACCCTGTTAAAATGTTGACAAAACATCTCTTCAACCAACTGACAGACTCTAATAAATCTTCCAGAAAATGATGAATGGACACACATCAACAACAGTACAAGCCACCACGGCTACAAAACAAAAATGGCTGAAACTCATTCAAACCTACATGGTGCAATTTCATGTGATACCAAAAAAATCTCCATTTACCAACATCAGATGATCTTAGTCACTATCCTATTAGAGCTTTAATGAAAGAGTCATATTAAGTAAAAGCCTTTGTATACTGAAAGCCACAAGGTGGATGAAAAAGAATAATTGGCAGACATACAAAGCAAAAATTCAAAATTACAGTATAAACATCTTAAAATGAAGAAACCAGGGAGAAACAGCCCTTTTCACATTTTTATTAGCCATCATGCTCGCTTCTATTTAAGTAGGTATGAAACATGTCTCATTTCATTGAAATCCATTAATCGATGTTCTCTGAACAGGAGGATATCACATTTAATATTCAGTTAAAGTCTGGTGCATGTAGGATGGCAGTGCAGCAATCCTTGGATAAAATCACATTTCCATATTGTTAAATCTAGTTTGTAAATTAAGTTAGATCCTCCTGCTGCAGGTATACATGTGTGATGAGGCCGATCCAGTGTTATTATTTATAATGCTTATTTGATCATCCTTTATGTTTTTCATGGGAAAATTTGAAGGTAGGCCAAATAAATCCACGATTTTTAATCTGAAAAGAAAATAGATTCTCACGGTCCTACTTGAAACAAGCCAAATCTTCTTAAATATGGTTAAACTTTCTAGATTTTACAACAACAACAAAATTGCCAATGGCTTACAGCAAAAGTTGCTTGGCTAGAATTCTTAAAACTAGCAAATTATTCTAAATGCAGAAAAGATTAGCTATTTTTTAAGGAATTTAACCAAGAAACTTTTGTTAGATTTTTTTGCTAAAATCTAAGAAAATTTGATTGCATTTAAGAAAATTTGGCTAATTTCAAGTAGGGCTGTAAGAACATATTTTTCTTTATAGGCTAAAAATAAGATGTCTAAAAACAAGGCTTTTAAAAACTTTCTTAGAAATTTGTTTTTGCAGTGTATTATTTTATTGATATGTTTCCATACTGACTAGATCTCAATTTGGTCATCTTTGTCAACAAAAGGTTTTCTTTTAAAGGCATACTATGCAGTATTGGCTTGTTTTTAGCACCCCCCTAGTGGCCATTTTAGGTCACTGTCATAAAAATGTTTGCATTGTCTTTGCTCAGAAACCCCTAAATCTAACTGTTGAAATGTCTCCTCAGCCGTCATAGCTTTCTACTGGAGCGGTTCATCACTCATTCAAAGAAATCAGCTGTGTTCAAGCAGGGAGAGATTTAAAAAAGCAGGAATCATGAGCTAAAAACACTCTGGAGCTAGCATAACAGCTAGCCACATTGGGTTAGCCTAACCCTCGTAAGATACGTGACTTTATGAGACTTCAGGGCACCGGACCGGAGACTAAGAAGTTGCAAACGTAGAATTCTGGAAACAAGCAGCAGATGGGGATGAGTGACTTTTCACCCTGTAAAGGGTCATATTAGTACATACTGGCTCAAGAAAAAGATTTTAAATGATAAAAAGTTACATAGTGTGCCTTTAATTTAGAGTTGACATACAAACAATGATTTTGGACATTTTTAAAGGTTCTTTCCAAACCATACCTTTTGTAATGAGCTAAAGCAAACCTGTGCCTGACTGCAACATAAAGAGAGGCTTTACTAAGTCATGGACTACTGAGCATTTACATTACAGTCGTTCACACACTTATGGCAGTGAGCTACGCTGTAGCCACAGAAGCAAGTCGACCATAAACGGGCACCACCAGACCCTCCAACCACAACCAGCAGGACATGTGGGTGAAGTGTCCAAAAACACAAGGACAAAAGGGCCCAGCCAGAGCGGTTTTCAAACTGGGAACCCTCTGGTTGCAAGACAAATGCTCTATTACTTCTCACTTTTAGAGGATCAACAAAAGCACATTAGGTAAAGCGTAGGTAGAACATGCAGCCAACAAATGGTGCACAAAAGCCAAGTGAATTTTTAACACCAATTTACTACAACTTTCATATTATTGAGATTGCCTGTGTTACGACACCGGTGTCACTGAGCATCCGTGACCTTTTGCGTGCTTCTTAGCTGCACCCTGCTATATGAAGTGAAAACAAGCCGCTCAACCAGCGCCGTCTGGACTGGCCTAGAGTTACCACCGCCAGTCCAGTGGTGCCATCAGCCCACCAGGCAAAAACCCAGTACGCCAGAGGGCCAGACCATGCCTGGTGGATGATGAGGGGCAAACAGAGCAGTTGTAAACCTCTTGGTTTGAAAAAACTTTTATGCAATTATTAGCTACTCTATGGAGAATCTTTAAAATGTAAACTTTCACAATATCTGTCAATCTTAGAGTTTTAATTTGCCTAAGTAAATAGGTGGTTGGTGCAAAGTATACCACTTTGTTAACAATTCTAAAAGCCTTTTATTGTAACCTAAATACGAACTCAATACATGTTTTTCCCGCATTTCCCCAAATCTCTGCACCATAAGACAAACAAGGCAGAACTAAAGAGCAATAGATCAAAAGATAAAGTTTTTTTGTTTAGTACATCCCTTGTTTTTTAGAGTATGACAATAGATTCAGACACTTGGCGTTTGATACATTCAATATGTGGTTTCCAACTGAGTTCATTATCAATAATCACACCTAAAAATGTAGTTTTGCATACTCGTTCAACTTGAACTCCCTTTAAATAACATTTAGCATTGACATTGTCTCTGTTCTCTGATATCATAAATTTAGTTTTATTTTCATTTAATAATTTATTATACTCAAACCACTTTTCAATTGTGGCCAATTTGTTTTCCACCTCCTCATGTCTTTTACCGTACAAGTAAAATTTGTATCTGCAAACATAACAAATTTTAACCAAGTAAAAAACTTCATACAGTAAACTTTTGGTCTGCCGTAATAATGCAATGAATTTAAATGAAAATTCCTGAAGATGAGGGCTTTTCTCTGCAATTTTAGGTGAGATTACAAATTTGAATAATTCGACTCGTTTATGAACGTCACATCACTAACGAATTAGGCTGGTCTCCAAACTCTAACCTGAGCTGTTTTGGTCAAATCTGTTTTGCGCTACAGTCCTATGTGGAAATTTCTGAGAGGCTGCTCGCTGCAGAACCAGCAAGGTGGAGCTGCACCAGATGGCGGAGCTGCACCAGGTTCAGCCCCGCCCATTCAACCAATCAGACCCGGCCATTCCATCAGAGTCAGCTCCCACACCTCCCCTGTGATTGAGCTGGTTATATTGGACTATTACACTGGGCTGTTAGATCAGAGAACGAGGTGTTGCATCTCTGCCGGATCCAGAGTACAAAGTCCGGCGGCGATGCAACACCTCGTTGTCGGGTAATGCTGCGAGTGTGTCCGCGGAGCTTCGTACGGTGCTCCTGGTCCGGCGCAGCTTTGTGCTGTGGGTCCGCAAAGCGCTCAGGGTTTCTCCGGTGCTTTGGCCCCCGCCAGGAGCAGCTAACAGCCGCTATCAGCGGCTAAAGCTACGAAGCAAAGTGGGCTAGTTCGGCTTTCTCTGTTAGGCTCACTGTCTCTCATTATAGTTCATATGACAGAAAACATTAACGTTTCTCATTCACAAACTAATACTGTTACCAGAACATGACTGAAACCCCGAGATATTTAATCAATTTTGAGGATATGTTTTATCCTGAAAACAAGGGGAAACAGAAGGAGAAACAGGCAGATATTAGGTGCGTTCGAGATGAGCCAGTTCTGCGCAGATCCGATCACCGGTGATCGGCGCCCAGTGCATGCCGGTTAGATTTCTGTCCGACTTGACGCCGACTTGCTCTGATGTCATACCTACGTAGGCAACGATAACCTCGTGAGATCAAGGCGGCCACAGATTTTGGAGCAAGGCGCTGCAGTTGCTCTCCACCGTCTGCAAAACCGAGGGCATGACGGGAAACGCCTGGCTCTCGCCTGATTCTCAGATCTGATTGGTTCACGTTTTGATCCAAACATCCTGTGGCAGAATGCGAAATGTTATTTTTTATATATTGTAAAAACATGCCACGTTGATGATGTCAACTATAAAGGCCACAGTGAGAAATGTGATTTGTTTCAAAGAGTTTTCAGTAGGAACTGTTTCCATATATATAAAGTTCTAATAAAACTACTGTCTGATTTTTATAATCATATCATTTAGTACAGAGCACCATCTTGTTTATTTTCTTTGATATGATCTCTCTGGATATATGTCTGTTATTTTAGTGTTGTTGATACTTGTTCACTCTTGAAATTGTTTTGAAATACTTTGAACTTCAAATAAAGATTTTGGGAAAAAAAGGAAAGTCATCTGCTATTACGGGCATTAACGCGATATCTTCAGCCTTATCATCACCTACGAGCTACATTTAGGAAAATCTGTCCGACTTAAAAGCAGACTTTTGGCCGCGCCCCCTGCTGTGTCCGCCTGCTCTCGTCTGTTTTCCAGGCGAGGCGCAGTTCATCTCGAACAAGCCCATTCACTTATTTTCTTGTAAATTCACTCTTTTGCAATAAAGTTATTTTAAAAAAACAGCGGAGGAGGGCTGACCGTGGTTGCAATAAAGTTAATTTAAAAAAAAAACAAGTCAGCGGGGCAGGGCTGACTCTGGTTGAATGGGCGGGGCTGAACCTGGTGCAGCTCCGCCTTTCTGGTTCTGCAGCGAGCACTACTTGAAATCTCTCAGGTTTTTACTCAATTTCTGCACTTTTTGAGCAACACTTTCAAAGCACCCCTATTATTTAATGTAATCCTCTAAAGTCTGGGATCAGGATTAATTAAGCTTATTCAAACATTTTTTTTATGGTTTTATGACCTAAACTGCCTTAAACCACAAAATGATGATGGATTAAAAAAAAAAAGTAACCTCTTTATTAACATCTGTCTATTTATGTGACCATATTTTTTCACGAGTCATGATCGAGCACGAACTGCTAAATTTGTCAGCTTTATCTCTGCTGGAGTGAGCGTGCACGTCTTTAATCCCTCGCACGGCGATACAAGCAGCATGCGTGTTCGCCCGTGTAAACATCCTGGCGCGTAAACACTCTAATCTGCTCCCCTTCCCTGGTAATTACACTGACTAACGAGCAAAGCGTGGGGACACGAGCGCGCATGTACACACTCGCGCACACACACCCTGAAAAGAGTAGGGCATATAGAGGACGAGGAAGGGGTGATGGGAAGACACCCGGCAGATGGTGAAAAAAAGGAGAGAAAAGTTTTTATTTGTGCGTCTATGTCTCAATAGGATACACAAGTGTAAGTGTGTGTGTGTGTGTGTGTGTGTGTGTGTGTGTGTGCATGTCAAGGCCAGATGCCCACAACCAACAGCCCATCTGTAAGGAGAGCCCTGCCAGACCACTAATCAGGCAATCCATCACCTTTCTACCTGCCACTGGTCATTACTCGTGAGCCACTCACACACATAAACACACACACACACACACACATCTGTCACAACAGAGGTTTATCTACTCTCATACACTCAGTCCAAATGAACACTGTGTTTCTGTTTAGGTATAAAAGAAGGAGGTCACAAAAACTGATTTAAAACCAACTACTGTAATTAGCAAAATACTTGAAAATTTAAATTGGTCAAACACCCTGAAAACCCTTCACCCTGCCACCATTGTGTTTTTACTACTAAATATTTAGGTCCTATGGTGGTATGTCAGGGTTATTTTAAGTAAATATTACTAAAAGAAATGCACAAGCTGGGGGGGAGAGGTCAAATTCTAAGACAAATCTAAGAAATTTAGAGATTAATGTCTGAATTTTGTCCTTAATTTGCAAACAAGTTCATTCTTCCATGAATAAAGGCATTTATCTACCGGTACACAATTATAATTTTTTTATTGTAAGTTTAAGAGAAAAAGTTCAGCTATAATGTCTTAAATTTTTTAAATTGACGTTTTTCTCACTAATTTCAGAATGACCAAACATAGATTGTGCCCCTCATTGACATATTTGAGAATGAAACCACCTGGAGATGTAATATCTCCAGTGTGTCCTGGGTCAAACCGGGGGCATCCGGCTGGGAGGACATTCCCGTAACACCTCCAGAGGCAGGTGTCCAGGAGGCATCCTGACCAGCTCTCTGAACCACCTGAACCGGTTCCTCTCGATATGGAGGAGCAGTGGTTCTCCGAGTCTCTCCCGTATGTCCGAGCTCCTCACCCTCTCTCTTTTTTTTTTATTCCCAGTGTTCTGTCCAGCTGTAGAGCAAACAGAATAGGACCACTGCCATAGACTGACACCTGAAAAAAGATTTGACAATTAAAAACTTTTTTCTGACTGACAATTTTTATTCCTGAGAAATGATGACTTTTTTCCTCAGGACTTTTTGTCTGACAACTTTTTGTCTGATGACTGACGACTTTTTGTCTGAGACCTGACGATGTCCTAAAATGCACACCGTACCCCCGACCCGGAGTTTGCAAGACATCGTTTTCTGGTTGAGAACAATGGTCTTGGAACCGCTTCACACTCAGCTGTGAACCTCCCCAACAATAGCTGAAGGTCAGAGCTCGGTGAAGCTAGGAGGACCACATCATCCATCAACAGATTTCAAAGGTCATCGTTCTGGTCAAACCACGACGCCAGGAGGGTCTGCTTACAGACCAGAACTAACCATTCCCAGAACCTTAATGCAAATTTTTAGTTATCATTTTTTTACTTCTTTCAAGCAAAAATTTATGGTTTTTATCAGCTGAGATTTAAGAATTCTTACAGGAAAAATATTTTTTAAAAACCATAGTTTACCATTATAATGTATTGCCTTTTACATACAGAGAAAACATTATGGGACATATTCCTATAATAAACTTATAAAAGAGATAATTTCCCTGCAAACTATATTCACTTTACATAAAAAACATGCATATATAACAGCTTTTGTTTATATATGTAAAGTGTATGTCATTATAACAGAAATGTACTAAAAAAACTGCAGAAAATATATGGAACATTGATGGGAAACCTACTTTGACATGTACTTTTCTTATGTACCTCATACCGCACATAGTTTTTACATGTTTGTTATATGACCTTCTTTATTCTCATGTATGAAAAGAAAGCAAAAGTGGCCACTTTCAGGAGTAAATAATCCGTGTATGGTTCATTCTTTGGTTTTTCCGTCTCAAAATAAAATCAGAAAAACCAAATAATCATTTTTGTTTTATGTTTTTGTTTTAAAACAAAATTTGAAAAACAAAAAATAGACAAAAAAAAAAAAAGCCTTATTTTTTGCAATTTGCATGTTAAAACAAAAAAAAAGCTTTGTTCCCTCGGTGGAACCGGAACTCAGTGACAGTTGGGGTGACTTGACTTATTTTCAAACTCCAGTCAGCACCACTCACATCCACTTAGAAAACAGCGAAGACATGGACATGTTTGTGTTATTCAGAGGGAGTTGACGCATCACACTGAGAGTTGCGTCTTCTCAAATTGTTCTCCATGCAGAACCTTCTGACACTCATTATACCGGTAGATTGATGTGGAGCTCCATGGGCAAGATAAGCGCAAAGCATCGCTGATTTCAGCGTGGGTTTTGCCATCTTCACGACTTCCGGCACTTCCGGTGTTGCAACAAATTAAAACAATTAGCCTACCGGATTTAGCATTTTAGGTTAACAAAGGTAAGATAAAAATCCATCACTACGGTTTTTGTCTATATTACGTTTTTACTTTTGGCTTTCAAAAACTGTAAAACCCAAAAACTATGCTGTTTATTAATCCGTGTACGGTTCGTTCTTTGGTTTTTCCGTTTCAAAATAAAATCAGAAAAACCAAATAATTTTGTTTTCTTATGTTTTTGTTTTAAAACAAAATTTGAAAAACAAAAAAAAGACAAAGGAAGAAAAGGCCTTATTTTTTGCAATTTGCAGGTTAAAACTCTGCTGATTGACTGCGTTCCTTCATTGATAAAACTTATTTTTACCTTAACTTACTTTAGAATATTGATATTTTTACCTTAACTTACTTTAGAATATTGATATTTTAATAAGAAAATTGCAAATTGCACTCACTGTAAGCCATTACTTTTGTTTATAACCGGGACGTTCGGGACACAGGCTGGGCAAAAACGGGAAAATATAATTGGATTGTAAACATTCTCGGGGGACACGGGAAACATGACTCAAAATCGGGACTGTCCCGGGTAAAACGGGACGTCTGGTCACCCTTCCGGTTTTGTAGTGATGGAAATTCCGGCTCTTATGGCTCCCGAATAGCTCTTTGTTAAGTATCACTTGGATGCTTATATTTTAGCCTAATTAAGCATTTTTTTTTTATTCATTGTTTTTAGAGATTAGGTACTTTATGCTTTTTTTCATGACAAAAAATACACAGTTGCTATTTAACAGTTTAATGAAAGCTTTAAATTAACACGTTAACACAAAACCACAATCAGGATCTTGACCTCAAGGTAGCTTTTGAGCTACAAAGAAAGAAGAATGTGGACCTAAACAAAAAGGTGACAAATCTTGAAAATGAGAATGATTATCTTAAAATGAGGTTAAACTCTTTGGTATTGTACCAGTTTGAAAAATCAAGATTAGAAGTTACTGATCTTAAAAAGAAAAACTCTAGATTGAATCATGCCAGTTCTAGAAGTCAAGATTTAGTTAAAGCTTCACAATGAAATTACTGAGCTCCAAAGGAGTTCTGAGTCTTAGATTCAGTAGAGGTGTTGACCCCTTTCAGACAAACGGCTACAAGTTTACAAAAACGGCAGTTTGAACTATTGGATGAATTTAACAAAAACACCAGGGAATTGAAGCATAGCTGGTTACTTTAATGGATCACTATAGACCAGCACTAAAACACAACATATGCTGGTTTTTCTGGCAGGGAGAACAAGAGTTTGACGAGCTCAAATAAGAATGTGTCGGATACAGTGGCTGACCTCTCAATGCAAACCTCCAAGCTCTTTTAAATTCTGCTGAACTCAATCTTGAAAAACAAGATCGGGAGATTTATGATTACAAAGTTCAGATAAACAAACTGAATGTAGAGTTTTCGCTGACTGCATTCAAAAGATGGAAAATCACTTCAAGGAAACGAAAAACTTGATAACACAGAATGTGAACGGGAGGGTAACTAATTTGCAAAAGCGAAACGAAGAATTGGAAGGTATAAATTCTGGACTGACGTTGGACTTTGAAAAATTACAAACACAAAAACATCCACTTAGAAAAAGAGTTGGCAACAGCTAAAAAAGACAACAGTTCATTAAAAACAACTTGTGGAAGATGTTGACAAGATTTCAATGAGTAATAGAAACAACCTCTAACAGCTGGAAAAAATCAAGGAAGAAAATACTAATTTGGAAAAACAGCTGCATCTCGTCAACTTTGAGGTGAAAAAAATAGGAGTTGTATATGAAGAAAGGTTGTCCGTAGATAGGAAATTATGTTGTTAGAAGACATGAGTTTGACCAACTTCTCATGAAATCGCAGAACAATGAAAACGTTCTCCTAGAATTAAAGAAAAAAACTCCAACAGGAACGTAACGCATCAAGAGAGTTGAAAAGCTCGTTGGAAGAAAAAAATAACCTACTTCAACAGGAACTCGGTTTGATTCCCAGAAATGTGAGAGAATCTGAAATTGAGATGCAAAAACTTTTGCAGAGGAACACTTTAATATCAATAAAGCTTGAAAACAGTTTTCCTAACCCAAAAAAAAAAGTGTTTCAAGTGTCTGGAACGGCAAGAACACTTGCAACATCTCTCTGGGTTATACAAAAAAAAGTAGAACAAAAAGAAATTGACAAAATGAACATCAGTGTCCACAAATCTTGTTAAGAAGGAATGAAAACCTTGAGAAAGAAAACATAAAAGGAGAGATCATTGTTTATGAGAGAGATCGAGAAAATTATAACAGGTCTCAGATCCCACAGGAACCCACAAAGCAAGGGAATCTGTTAAGTCGCATACCTGTAAGGACAATTACACCAAAACTCCAGTGTGACCCTTCAGAAATCTATGGTGTTCAGGTGGAGGTGAACAAAATAAAACCGGAACCCAAAATACAAACACGTCTTCTACCTAACCGGAAAATTTCCCACCTGTAACGATGACCAAACCAAGCCTTGAGTTAGTGCCTTTAGAAGTAAAAGAAAAAAAAAAAAGGTCTAAAAAAATTAACATATTTTTTCAAGGTTAGGTTCCAAATTTATTTCATTCAAGTATACATAACAAAAAAAAACACACACACACACAAAACTGCTGATAAGCACAACCAAGAATGAAAAGGAACAGAAAAAAGAGAAAAACTCTTATAAATATCTTCCCCTTTAAAAATAAAATAATATTCAAATAAATACAAATAAAATGGAATTTAAAAAGAAAAGGCTTTAGATTCTGGGGATTATCAGGGACCAGGTCTCTGGATCCCTCAAAAAACATTATGCAACTTGTTCTCAGAACTGTGAACTGCATATCTCTTTATACCAATAATAGTGACATTTTTAAAAACTTTAAGCTTGAAGTTTGATAAGTTAATATTTGGAGTCACTCCAAAGATAGTACAATGTGATACTGTTAACCTTCAGACCTGTCGTTTTCGTGGGTCAACTTTACCCAGATCACCTGGTCACCTAGTAGCTTATATGAATTGCTGTTAGACGCTTTGTAGTCCATGACTCGGAAAAGCTCTATACAAATAAATGTACATAATATGTTCTCATACAGACATTTTTTAAACACTTTAAGATTAATACTAAATAGGTTTATAGCACTAAAAGTAATATGTGAAATATTGTTCAAGTCCTTATATATTTCCAGGTAATCTATTTAATTTAAAAAAATGTGTGGGTGGATGTGGGTTAACCATCGCAAAAGACTACAGCAGAAATGGCGCAAAAACGGATTAGCCCTTTGAATTTCAGCAAAAACTTACTGATGTTTGAGAGTCTACCATTTCAACACACTTTAATCTCGAAACTCCATTATTGGTTTAAAATAGTCATGGGACGTTGGACTCTAATATATTGAGGAACCATTTTGATTTCACTGATGCCGCCGGTAGCACGCCCTCTCAAAGTTTCTTCAGAAACTTTTCTAGTTAATATTATTATCTGCATGCTGGTGAGATAAGATGTCTGTGTTTTGTCCATTGTAGCATGATCCGATTAGTTGACTATCAAAATTATCATTTGTGGCAGCCCCATATGCAATACCAACACACTTTGGAAAATTCTCCTAATTTATTTCTAGTTTTTTCCTGGTCTAACTATAAATGTAGATAATGGAGTTTGAGAAATTAGCAGTGTCAAATCATTGCATTAATTGTGACTAAAGCTGTTATCTGAGGTTTTCCCGCCTTTCAGGACTCTGGGATTTGGGGAGAACAAATGATGAGGAGGTTTTCACTGGGGGAGATGAAGGAAGAGTGGGGATTGTTATATCCCCCTTCGTGTTTACCTTACAGAGAGTGACTATTTTTAACAGATTTTATTCGTATTTTGGAGAGAAAAAATCTGCAAAACAGCGAGGCGGCGAAAAGTGAACCACAAGAGACCAATATATACGTTTTTTTGAAAGCAAAACTTTTGATTATAATGAAAAAACATTTGATTTGATCAGCAATTTGGCCTTTAATAGACAAATAAAGGTTTTTGAGGTAAGTTTGGGGTTGTATTTTGTGTAATTGTTTTCTTTGCAGTTTTTCAAAATTTTGTTTCAGCTAAGTTTTTTGTGTGTAATTGAAGTACCTTTTTTGATATAGAAACAAAATAACCTTCATAGTTTCCCATCTATCAAAACGTATAAGAGGTCAGTGTTTAACTCCATATAATTTGGACATAAAACATTTGGACATTTCACACAAGTCACCACCAAAGCCTCCTACCACTCCTGGTTTTTAAAACTTTCAAATACGTGGGACAACTTGCAGAATCAGTGGCTGCCAAATACTTTTTCACCCCAGTGTACTTGACATTTATTAATGTGCACAAACAAACAAACACAAAACGGGCCTGACGTGTGGCTCATCATATGTATTTCATTACGTGAAAGTTGTTCTTTGCTCATCTTGAAACGTCTTCTCCAAACTTCTTAAAGCAGCCCCCCTACCAGTAAGGCGCGCAAAAATAGCTGGAAAATTCTCTTTGAAGCGAACAGAACTTACAAAAACATTCAGTTTCTCCACTCTGATTGGTGCACAGTGCACTAAGCGAGGAATTCTTTACAGTTTTTATTGAAATGTACAAACGTTTGAATGTGTGGAAACAGAAAAAGGCCTCATTTTCACGTTTCAAACCGTCATTCCTTCCCTTTCATCATGTGTGTTTTAAAGGTTTCTAATCTGCGTATTTATGTTTTTGTCTTTTTTCCCTCCTCTTTCCTGAGAGGAGATGATGCTGCTCAAAGTGGAGAGAATTGGGATCATGTAATGAGCTCCTCAGCCACATTACAGATCACACACACACACACGCACAGAGACAGTAAAACCCACCTGCGCCTGTGCGTTAGCCTGCGGCGACGACTGCATGATGCGTCGTCTGATCGCTGCCGTGGAAGCAGGAGGGATTTCATCTGGCTCTGAATGAAACAGTTCTGACACTAAAGGCAGTAGCTGGCTGCCAAAAAGCTATGCACACACACACACAGTCACACAAAAGCAAAGTGATACTGCAGATATGACTGGCACAAAACATACAATGGATTGAATTTGCAGTATACAAACACACAACCCTCGTGCCAGGACAATTTGTCACTATTGTAGAGGCGGGAGCCAATTTCACCAACGGTTTTCTCTGTTGAATCAACAGCATGGATGTTCTGCAGCTTTCACTGGGCAGATCAAAACTCTGGTATCGATACTTTAATGCTCACCGGTTGACATTTTGGAATCGATCATTTTAAAAATATTGCGATACCACTGTGCAGACTCAAATGTGCACCCATTGGGAGAGAGTCTGTTCACATTTCAGTAGCCTCATGTGTTTTCTTTAGGTAGCAAGTGCTGATTTAGTCGTTTAGCCGAATCTCTTCTGATTAAGTGAATATGCCGTCGTGTTCCTGGTGTTTGTTTTTAGTGTGAGAGCTCCCGTCTGTTGTGAGGATCTCTGCTTGTGGGCGTGGCTGACCTGCTGCAGACCCAACACCTGTCGGCAATATCCTCATCAATCTTCTGGGATTTAAGGAGCTGCTGGATGACCAGACCTTGCCTGATGATCGACCTTTGTGGTTGAGTGAAGCAATGGCGTAGTTTGCTCTTGACATTGGTGGAGACCAGGACTGGACGGGGTGCTTGAGCGCGTGCCGAAACAGGAAGAGGATCAGGGATGGTCCGTACCGACCCAAAGTTACCATAGGGCCACCCACGTAGGCCAGCACCAAGCCACCTGCCCTGGGTCTGGATGTGGCCCGGACTGAACTGAACTCAGTGCACACACAAACACGTTGTCCAGGTCCTCACCAATGTCAAGAGCAGGTCCATGCCATTGGGGTCAGGAAACTATGGTGTCAATATACGTAGGATCAGAACAATGTTAATGAAATTAACGCACTGAAAAGTAAAAAATAAAAAAAAGACATTAGGGGGAAAAAATTGACAAACTCAAAAAACAAAACAAAACCCATAAACTTAAAATTGTAAGCAAAGAAAAAAAATACCATAAACAAAAATGAGAATTTAAAATAAAGAAATTAAACTTGCAACCTAAGCAGCTTTCATGTAATTATTCATTCTTTTAGTTGCCGTTTTGTGTTTTCAGAACGTTTGGCAGTTTTACGTTTCTCCTCTCTTCATTCTCAGCCCTAAATTTAGTTTATGGTTTCAATGCTGAGCCTGTTTTTACATGGAGACAGCCTTAGAGCCCATTGGCTACCTAAGAAATGATCAACATTTGGGTGACGTAAAAACTGCCTGAAAATACTAAACAGCTATTTTAACAAACAAAGAATGAATGAACATGAAACCTGCTTAGGTTGCAAGTTTAATTTTTTTATTTTAAATGATCATTTTTGTTTTGGGAATTTTTTTTTTTTCTTTGCTTCCAATTTTAAGTTTATGGGTTTTGTTTTGGTTTTTTCTCCGAATTTACAATGTCAGTTTTCAAATTTTCCATTTCTTTTTTCAAGTTTTCAACGTGTTAATTTTATTTACATTGAGCTGATCCCATTTTGACTCCGTAGAAACTAACCTCAAACATGACATACAGTGGGGCAAAAAAGTATTTGGTCAGCCACCGATTGTGCAAGTTCTCCCACTTAAAATGATGGCAGAGGTCAGTAATTTTCATCATAGGTACACTTCAACTGTGAGAGACAGAATGTGAAAAAAAAATCCATGAATTCACATGGTAGGATTTTTAAAGAATTTATTTGTAAATAGGCTTTATGCACAGAGTACATAGTAGAACTTCCGGTTTAAAATTACCTCGCGGGACCATATCCGGTTCCATTTGAAACGTGAAGATTTCCAGAGTTAGAGTGCATTTCCAGCTAAAGATATTGTTTATAATCAAAACAAGTAATAGTATAGTACAGTATGATATATATATATTATAGCACTAAGAAATGAAGCCATCATATAAGTATCAGCGGACGGGAAGCCTTGACAGCTGAACACTGCTGTGCTCCGTTGTGTACCGCATCAGCTGAATAGAATTCATCAGTCCGTTTCCACACATTTCCACTGAATAAATAACTACAAAAAGGAAGGATTGTGAACTTAAGAAGAGAAAACGTGATCATTTCTAACCACACCGTGTCTGCAGTCCACACTTTGCAGCACAGTAGTCAAAGAGCCGAGTGGACGAGGCTAATGGAGGAGGCGCGGCGCCGTTCGTGTGTTATTTCACTGGAACAACTATTCTTTTGGTGAATGAAGACTTGGTGTTTGATAACGTACAGCTAGACCAGAGAA
>SSNR01000014.1:2318759-2366190 GCA_006937965.1 Callopanchax toddi
GGGGGGGGAAACATCATGCTTTGGGGCTGTTTTTCTGCTAAGGGGACAGGACGACTGATCCGTGTTAAGGAAAGAATGAATGGGGCCATGTATCGTGAGATTTTGAGCCAAAACCTCCTTCCATCAGTGAGAGCTTTGAAGATGAAACGTGGCTGGGTCTTCCAACATGACAATGATCCCAAACACACTGCCCGGGCAACAAAGGAGTGGCTCCGTAAGAAGCATTTGAAAGTCCTGGAGTGGCCTAGCCAGTCTCCAGACCTCAACCCCATAGAAAATCTGTGGAGGGAGTTGAAAGTCCGTGTTGCTCGGCGACAGCCCCAAAACATCACTGCTCTCGAGAAGATCTGCATGGAGGAATGGGCCAAAATACCAGCTACTGTGTGTGCAAACCTGGTAAAGACCTGTAGTAATCGTTTGACCTCTGTTATTGCCAACAAAGGTTATGTTACAAAGTATTGAGTTGAATTTTTGTTATTGACCAAATACTTATTTTCCACCCTAATTTACAAATAAATTCTTTAAAAATCCTACCATGTGAATTCATGGATTTTTTTTCACATTCTGTCTCTCACAGTTGAAGTGTACCTATGATGAAAATTACTGACCTCTGCCATCATTTTAAGTGGGAGAACTTGCACAATCGGTGGCTGACCAAATACTTTTTTGCCCCACTGTATGTAGCTTGTAGATTGGTAAAGGTTAAAGTCATACTCAGTAGCCAGGTAAACAAACGAGGTCTCGCTAGCTAGTTTACAGAAACACGACTCTGTGCACTCACCCCTCCCGTCGGGTAAAATCCATAAGCTAGCCTCCCCGCGGACATGATACTCCGTTTTGCGACAGTAACAATGCAGAGTCTAACTTCAGCCATAGAAACGTTCCCCCAGCTTTTCCTCTTTTCACCTCCAAACGATTTTAGTTTTCTGCTAGCTGAAAAGGTGTTTTTTGGGGGAACTCTGGTATTTTTATCTTAAAATGGAAGCTCTAACCGACGGCTAATTCGCTAATTCTGTCCTCCTTTCACTTCCGGGATGTTCAGACTGAAAATGTGTCCGGGCGGATTATTGGTGCATCCAAGCAGTGCGGAAATGCGGCAGATGGACAACTGGATTGATTGGCTGAAGTTTTTAGAGAACTGCGGGACAACCACTTTATTGATTTCTTTCGGGGTTTTTTTAAATCTCCACAATATATTTATGGATATACTATGTTGGAACGTTGTTGAGGCTTTAAAAAAAATGTTAAAGGCTACATTGTTTACCTGGCTACTGAGTATGCCTTTAAATATGTTTTTGGAGGAAGTTTGATTTTGGAACTTAGAGGTTAATAAACACTGTGCAGTCAGATGACTTTCATTCAAATTGGCAAAATATCGGTATTGGTATCGGTAGAGACAAATAACCTAAAGAAACTAATGGTATTGTATCACAAGGAAAAATGTTGGAATTGGCCATTACTAGCTTTCACACACAACTGTAAATATCAATATGTGAGTCTATGATTGGGAATAAATTTAGTTTAAAATCCTTAAATGTGAACATGTTATGAATGATCCAGCTATATCCACCGATGGTGCATTCACTGCCTCTCAGAAACAGGATTTTTAAGCTTCTTGTTGTGGCAGGTCAACCGTTTGAAGCACATTTTTATAGTGTGAACAAAGAACAACCCAGAGAATATTTAAAAAAGGCATAATGATCAGTATACATATTTTGGTAATTAACACCCTGTTACTCACTCCATTAACTCGGAAATTGTGGTGTGTGTGTGTGTAACGTTTGAGAGCCTTTGTGTGTGTCCTCACCTGTGTAGCACCAATAAAAGTCCTCTACTAGAGGACAAAAGACCTCTACTAGCAAATCAGCTTCCAGTTGGGATGGTGGTGTAAGATCTGCAGGGTTCATGACTACATGAGTGCTCATTTCATTTTGTGTGTGTGTGTGTGTGTGTGTGTGTGTGTGTGTGTGTGTGTGTGTGTGTGTGTGTCAGTTTTAAGCTGCAACCCCGTCGTGTTGCAGGGATGTGGAGGTGTGTTATACAGCACACACACTGAGCTTAAGCACCACCTACGGGTGCCACGTCCCTCAACAGACCTTCAGTTTCTCACACACACACACATTAATACACACAAATACATACAAACACACACGATTGGAATTTGGGCGCCACATTAGATGGAACAGCCTGCATCCAGAAAACTAAGGTCCAGTGCAATAACTTTGCATAACACAAATTATTTCTTGTGGGATAAGAAGTAGAGCTGTAATATAAGCATGCATGTTTGTCACCGTGTGTGTGTGTGTGTGTGTCAGGAATGCCAAGAGGTGGCGTCAAATTCATTGCCATCTGTTTTCCAGCCTGACAATTAGGACACAGTCTGAGCAACAGAAGCCAAGTTCGTCCTAATGCAATATTCTGTCTGGCACACACACACACACACGAACACACTGGCTGTCGATCGATGGCGTACCTTGTCTGCCACTCTCTTTCTCACAAGCACCGAACTGTAAATCACACAGATAAGCCAAGACCTATAAAGTATTGGACCTGAAGGCTTCTCGAGCACTTACACACACATTATCTCTCTCACACACACATATATGAAGAGGATAGATGGGTGGCTAGAAGAAGTTAAGTTGGCGAAGAAGTGGTAGCAACATCAATCTCGGAGCTGCGGGGGGGGGGGGGGGGGGGGAATCCATACAAACAAGATTTTTACGCGATATAATTACCATAAAGTTAAATATATGACCAAAGCAACAAACCGCTCTTATGTTTACAGTTTTATTGTCGTTAAACTCCAATTTTCTGGTGCATAAACTCAAACAGTTGCTTCACATTTATGGCTGCCTCAGACGGAGGCAAACATTTCACAAGTCACAAATGTTGCAGTTTAAAAATAATCTAAAAAATATATATATTAAAACGCTGCATTTAAATCCCCTAAATCCCCCTAGTGGCCAAAGGCGGTGTTGCAGTTTGGGGTAATTAGGCCAAACATTAATAAACACAAAAATAGCTACAACTTTTTAACAGATATTGAGCAGACATGTGTTGAGGCCGTAGATGTATCACATACATCGAGCACTTACTAGTCATCTTTGTTTAAAACCTTGGACTCAACCCGAATTAACATGAACAGACGACTAGATTTTTCTATAAAACATAAATAGTTCAAACCAAACCAGTTTTACGAATATTAAGCTAAGATTTGGTGTAGCAGTAGATGAGAGTCATCCTTGATATATATGTTGAGTGCTACATGAACATAAAGACCTTTGTTTTAAACTTTGGTAATAACCTTTGGAGTCAACCCAACCCTAACCCTAAGGCCAACTGTCCTGAGAATACACAAAATGTCCATAAGTAAGTCAGTTTTACAGATATTGAGCAGACATTTGGTGGGGTAGTAGATGAGGTACTATGATCATATGGACCAGGGGTATTCAAGGGGCGGCCTACAGGCCAGATCTGGCCCACCAGCCATATACGGACTTTGGTTTATACAGTTGTGCTGGGATTCAAACCGGGTTCTCCCAGGTGAAAGGTGGCTGTCTTTACCCCTAGGCCACGGTCTCCATAGGCAATACATGCCGTTTTAATGTAACTTTTCAATGTTTTTTTTTTTTCAGTTTTATAAGGAAAATACATCATGAATTGGATTAGATGATGCTTATATTTTAAATATGACAAACTACTGCTTTCGAAGTAGCAAAATTGTGTCTGTACAGTTTATACATTTAATCAGCTCTCTGCCTTCTTGTTCTACATGCCCCACGACAAGCTGGTTATTGTGTAATAAAATCCACCACGGCCAATTTTTCTCCACTATGGCCCAATTCAAGAGGCTTACCATGGCCAACTGTCCCAAAAATCAAACAAAAATGTCCATAACTCAGTCAATTTTACAGATTTTGAGCAGAGGTTTGGTGTCCTAGTACCTGGGAGTCACCCCCAACACATCCTCTGATTGTCAGCAAAATATCTCATGAACCACTGAATGGATTACATTAAAATTCCTAAAACATAATTACTGGATGTGTGTCAACGACTGATTGGCTTTTAGAGTCTACCTGATTTAAGATGGCTGCCACAGCCATCACTTTCCAGAAAACACAGATTGGATAAGTTGATTTTTGAGCAACAATTTGGTGTTAATGATCATCTGTAGCACATTCTCCAAGTACTAAGTGAAAAAAGTCATACTTTTATAGTTATACTTGTCTGGATAGATATAAACTCTTGGGTAGAAACGATTGGACGTGCATCTACAACTGATAATAAATCACATGACATCATATATGAAATAAAGTTACTTCCAAGATTTGACCAATACAACTATAAATCTATTATTTCTCAACCTAAGATGATTTCAGTTCAAATCTCCGGCACAAACATTGTCCTCAACCCCTCAAGGCTCAGATCTGGTTTCCAGTTATTAATATCTACACAATTTATGCAACTCAAATATCTTATTTAATAAAAATCTTTAGACAGTGATGCACAATCTCAGCAGGTTGGTTCAAAACTCATTATCTTGTAAGAGAAAGCCCAGGAGGACATCTATGAAAAGTTTGGGACACCTTGTAAAAGGGACCAGACATCGTTTTATTTTATGTCCTCATTCAGCACAGTGGACCTGTCAGAGACAGCCATCAGCAGCCTTGTAACAACAACAGAAGCCAGAAAGAGAGTGCCACAAACATTACAGCTGACACCTCATCTTTGGCCAGAGGTACGCAGGCTCAAGGTGGCCATAACTTTTTTATGAAAGTAAAAAAAAAAAAAAAGGTGAAATTGCTTTTGAAAGGGGCGTCAAGACTTTTTGAGACTTCTGAAACTCAATTAAAAGTTATTTAATAACTTTGTGGATTGTATTCTTACAATAAAAAGGCAAAATAAAGAATTTTTTAAAGTAAAAGACAGGTAGATTTATTGTCAAAGTTATTTTGGTCTCGTTTAAACTCGTGGCTCTCGGGAGTGATTTTGTGTGGCCCTTAACTCCATTCAATGATGGAGGCTGTGGATGCAGATACACTTTATAACTTAATGTTCATATTTTTTACTAATCTGGTGTCTGTAAACAACAAATGCTGATACATTTAAATGTTTTTTTACTTGATTTTATGGTAAGTACTGACTGACTTTTACAATAAAAAAAACGGACAAATAAGCATCGTTCATAAAATTTGACTAAAACCATCCAACGTTGAAGAACTTGATGCGAATAATGTTCTTGTTGCTGATGATAGAGGGCAATTTATTTTCAAGATCACAAAACTAGAAAACAATCGACCAATCAAATCCCTTCTTTTATGAAGAGAGACGCATTTTTATCTCATCTACAAAGATTTACAGATCCTTTCACACGAAACTAATAATTTCACTAAAATGTTGCATAATACAATTTTTTAACAGTACAAATAAATACATTATTATATAATTGTTTCTGTATGTTTTTAAAACATGATCAATTCATTTTTGAGGAATTTTATCGTAATTTTGGGGCACTTCTCGGAAATGTTGGATACCTCAAATTTTTCTTTTTTACTTTATTTTTTTCTAAAGTACAAATGACATTAAAGAAAGAAATTTAAAGTTAACCTTTAAAGACAACAAAAAAGGTGACTATTTTTGGCAGCAGTACTCAAAATAATGACAATAATGATAAAATAATAAAAAATAAATGACAAATATATAAACAAAAAATATGTACTGTGTGTTACAGTTTGCTATACCAGATCATTTATATTCTACACTTAATCAATCCTGATATGAATGAGATTTCAATAGAGATGCACCGAAATTTCGGCCACCGAAACATCTGTTATAAACCCTACATAAATAACAAATTTTTCCATTTTTTAAAATACAAAAATCTATTTTGAGTGGCCAAAAAAACGCAAAAAGACAAAAGAAAGGAAGCTGTGAAAGAACAAAGTCAAAGTGATAGTGGGGTTTAAAGGAAGCAGCTGATGGAGGATGTACAGACTGATGAATGGATGGATGGATGGCTGTGTGAGGGGCATGGAGGAGCGACCGGCGTGGATTCGCCAGCCGTAGGAGCAGCTTGAGCGGCAGCAGGACGACTGTCACCGCTGCCTGCCAACTGCCTCCATGCTGGCTCTGCAAAGCATCCACCTGTCACTCAAAGCCACGTTTGTTTTAAGTGTGAATTCCATGCTAGTTATCCCACCCCAAAAGAAATGTTTAAAAACCGAAACATTCCACCTTCTAAAGTGGCCAGGTCTTCTAACGGCTTACAGCAGGGGTTGTAGTAATTAGCCTGTGGAGACGCAGTGTGGGAGTCCAGCCCGCCTGGCTGTTAGCACACAAAGCAACAGCCGACAGCTCCGCGCGCACGTGTTATTGTGTGTGTACGTGAGCGCTGAGGGGTACCGTTCTCCACAGCCTTTTCTGACCGCCCCGCCATCTGCGGCCGTGCCGGGTGCCCGCATGTTGGCCCTGCGATGCCAAGCACTTTGACGTGGTTGCATGGTAACAGGTCTGAGAGGGTGGCGAGAAGCTGCTCTGGCCAAATGGCTTCAACAAAACACTGACTTCAGAACCGATTCATTCAAACTGCAAGGAGGAAGGGTTTGGGGCTGATACAGCTTCTGCTATTGGTCAAAAAAATGTACATTTACGTAGATTTTGGCACCAATCAATGACAAATTCTATTCTTAAAGTTTTTTGACCACAAACTATGGAAAGCCAAACGAGTCACAATTAAACAAATCATTAATTACAAATATGTCATTATTAAAAATAAATAATAATGTATTAAATGTGCCAAAAATAATATTCCATTACTAAAAAGTCATATACAATTTTTTTCATGGTTTACTGATTTCAAGGTCATATCTGTGTGTTGCTGCAAGTCAAGAATGAATTTCATCTGTTACACTCATCATACTCAGTGGGCGGAGCTAAAGCTGATAACAAACATGGCGTCTCATGCCGACTCCTCTTAACTTGGGGAGATATGTTAGACCTAACAGATTAAATGGTTGCTAACCAACAATCTGTGGTAAAACAGGGGGATTTAATTAGTCGGTTCCTCACTGTTTGATCAAGATCTTGACAATGTGTATCTGTGGTTATGAGGGTTTGGCAAACAGCTAGAGCCACCTACTCCAAACCCTCATAACCAATGAGAACAAAGCACTGAAAAGCCCCGCCCACTGAGACTTTATTTCAAAAGCAAAATCCCAGATCAGAACCAAAACATGCCCTTCAGAATAAAAGCCTAGTGTCTTGTGACCCATTTAAACGTGGAAGAGTCTCTAGGTGATCCACGCAGTAGGCATGGGAACAGGAGAGGGTTTGGGGCTGTTTCAAGGTCTCAATTGGAATTTTGGATTTTTTTGTGGATTTTTAATTTCAAATCACATCGCCATGGTAACTCTGAACCTTATAAAGATAACACAGATTCTTAGTTAGCACCTCATTCATCTATTTAGGCTTGAAATATCACAACAATTTGAGAGAATTTTTCCATCTGCATGAGCCGCCATGTTTGGTATCAGCCTTAGCTCCGCCCACTGAGTTTGATGAGTCTGCTTGACAAATAACATTAATTTGTGACGTACAGTAAAAGACAGACCATAAAATAATGAAATCATGAAATAAATAAATCATAAAATAACTGTCTCTGAATTTGTTATTAAAGACATTATTTTTGGCACATTTATTTATTTTAATTAATGACACATTTAAGTAATTAATGACTGCTTTCTTCATTTATTTAATGCCATATTTATTTATTTAATCGTTTCACTTGACTCTCCACATGTTCCAGTTTGTAAACGTTTGTAAAATTAACTTCTATGACTTCTAAGGGCAAAACCCACAAGTCTTTTATTGTGAAAATGTATTTCCCCTTGGGGACATTAAGCAACAGCAGAGGCAGAGAAAATCCCTCCCACCCCCACGCAGATATCCTTTTTCCAGGTGATGTCAACCATGGTCCCGCCTTCCTTGCCTGTGATTGGCTGCCATCGCTCTCCTGCGATTGGTTAGGTTAGGGTTAGATGTGGTTAAATCCCCACAGCCAATCGGAGGAGAACGCTTGAAGCCAATCACAGGCGAGGAAGGCGGGACCATGGTTGATATCAACTAGAAAAAGGATATTCGCCACCCCCACACAAATCACACCCTGCCTAGCATTCAACCCAAATAAATAAATAATCACCCTACGGCCCCCTGCAATTACATCAATCGTGGATACAAGCGGCCAAAGTGAATTTTCTCCCCGCAGGGTGGCCGGGCTCAGCCTTAGAGATAGGGTGAGGAGCTCGGACATTCAGGAGAGACTCTGAGTAGAACCGCTGCTCCTCCATATCGAGAGGAGCCAGTAGAGGTGGTTCGGGCATCTGGTCAAGATGCCTCCTGGACAACTCCCCAGGGAGGTGTTTCAGGCATGTCCAGCTGGCAGGAGCCCCCCGGGTCGACCCAGGGCAGGTTGGAGAAAATATATCTTCAATCTGACCTGGGAACGCCTTGCTGGAGGAGCTGGTGGAGGTGGCCGGGGAGAGGACGGTCTGGGAATCCGTAGTTGGGTTGTTGTCCCCGCAACCCGGATCCAGATAGGCGGAAGAAGACGAGACCCCTACTGATCACTGCTCTCAAGTCACCAGATCTCAACCCAGTCCAGACTCTTTGGGATGTGGTGGATTGTTGACTTAAGGCAGATCTGAAGGAACAAAAACAAGTCCAACCTGGTACTAGCAAGGTGGACTTGACAAAATGTTCCTTCTGACTAAAGCTGCTTAATTTAACCAGCCCTGGATATGTGTATGATCACAGCTTTTGGTAGAAGTGAAGTTTTAATCTATTTTTAAGCCCAACTTCACATTTTTGCACCCATAAATCATGTTAAATAAGTGCTATTATATTCCTTTTCATCACATCAGAGTGAAACTGGTTTGTTTTCTCTATCTCTTCAAAGGCACGCAGATTTGTAATTCAGTTCCGGCTAAATCAGACGTGAAAAGTATTAGCTTTAAGGAGATAAGGGCGAAAACTGCTCTTGTGCACTGAACAAGCAAGAACACAATATCTTTTTTTTCCCTCCCTTCGCAAACAAAATGAGATCCCCCATGAAAACCCCTCTCTCTCTCTCTCTCTCTTTCCCCGTCCCTCTCTCCTTTGAGCTCACACATTCAGACTCTGCAGACAAGCAGGCGGCTGCCTAAAAATAAAATAAGATAAGCAAAACGGTGGCTCCATCATCCGTGACTCCGTTTTACTCGGCGGCGCCACAGGAAAATTAATTGCGGTAATTGAGTAACAGAGTTCATCAAACCGGGGATTCTGGTTTTGCACATTCATTAGGCGCTCTCTTTGTGAGCGCGTCCCCGAGGTGATGCTGTGTGTACGGCGGCGGAGGAGCGTTGACTACGCCGCCGCCACCGGTGGGATGGGAGCACAAAACCATCAGGTTTTAGGGACCCCCGATGAAAGATGTCTCGCAAAAATGTGCTTGTCAGTGTAAACATCTAAAATTCTGTAACGACGTACAAAAACTCACACATTAGCATATCTGTGGCCCGTTTTATGTATAATAAGTGAGTTTTACTTTGGCAGCTGTCACCAAGGATTTCCTCTGCAAAGACGCTTTTGTGTGTGTGTGTGTGTGTGTGTGTGTGTGTGTGTGTGTGTGTGTGTGTGTGTGTGTGTGTGTGTGTGTGTGTGTGTGTTTGCCGGTTGTGTGCACCAAGCTGAATTACAATGCAAGTGAAGACGTAACAACACTGACAAGATGGAAGCAACAGATAAACAAGGGTTTCCCCACCGGAGGTTTATCTGAGTGTTTGCACATGGTGTGTGTGTTTTCGCTACACACGCATGCATAATGGCATCGGTTGCGTCGCGTCGGCAGAGATGAAGCCGCGCTCCCGAGGTGCGGTCGAGTACAAGCGTACACGGATCTGTTCTGAAAAGGTGCGAAAGTCAAGTTTTATTTTTAAAACTGCGGAGGGTTGAACAGCTACCAGACAAGAAATGGAATGGGGCTCATTTGGAAGGCTGAACGGTAATTTAATCACAATCTGGAGTGTAGTTTACCAACCAGTCTTCCTAATTTAAATAAACCTACATCTGTTTGAGCAACCCTGATCACAACATGGGTAAAAACTAAGGAACTAGGGGGTCAAATCTCAAATATCTGACTGGTGTTCCGATCCAGACGTGTGTCGTTAAAGGGCATGGTGGCACTCTGACACATCCTTCCCTATTGTTAGCCCTTTTTCCTTATCTGCTTAAAGGGGCTGCAGCACAAGTGGCAGCTAGCCCACGAGGACAATCCTACCTGTGTATGTGTGTCTGATCCTGTAAGATTGTACTGAAAGTGAATTTCCCCTCTGAGGGATCAATAAAGTTAATCTCATCTCATTTAAAAGTGATGAGTCAGCAAAAACAGACAAAATCTTTTCACTGCACTGTAACATTTTATATACAAAACATGCTGTTTGTGGTAGTAATGTGTCATCAGTCAGATGTGGAAGTGTGACCAGAAACACTTTGATGGGGGAATACATTTCGACAACCTCAACACTTCCACACTACAGTCGTTTTAACCAAAACAAACCCAGGAGCTAGCTCATTCTTTAACAATGAGGCAAGCCTCATTATGCCATTTGTTAATACGTGTATGTGATCTAATATATCGTAGAAATTATAATAAGAGAGACTGAATGTTAGCAGTTGCAGATCCAGCAACCTCAGTACACCCTTTTCCACTGCCCTGGTTCCCGTGCCGGTTCCCGAGTTCGGAACTGGTTCCGCGCTCTTCCTCTGAAGAAAACTGGGGCCGGTGCTGAATAAATGGGTTCTGAACCGGCTCCTAAACGCTGCTGGTCCAGGCACGAGAACCCGTGACGTGAGAAGTGTCGGGTGGAGTAATCCCACGAAGAAAAAAGAGGCGGACACCCAAGGCTCGGTAACGTGGAGCGCGGAGGAAATCAAAGCACTTCTAGCAATCTGGACATCGGCTGAAGTCCAGCAGAAGTTGTTTGGGGCGCTAAAATCGCTCGACACACTGTGTTTACGTTCTCCGACTCACGGAACACTCGCTGCTGCAGCCAGAGACAGGAGGGGAGGAGTTTCTCTGCTTTTATACTGTTTTCCTTCCTTGACAAAACTTATTTTTACCTTAACGTACTTTAAAATATTGATATTTTAATAAGAAAATTGCAGTGTAAGCCATTACTTTGGTTTAGAATCAGGACGACAGGCTGGGTAAATGCGGGACAATATAATGGGATAGTAAAAATCCTCGGGGACACGGGACTCAAAATCGGGACTGTCCCTGGTAAAACGGGATGTCTGGTCACCCTATAATAAACTAAAAACTCAAGAAGTGCTCCTGTGACGTATCATCACGTAGCTCCCGCTGAGCTCCTGCATAGTGGAAATGCGGGCCGGTTCACGGCGGCTCCTAGTTCAGAACCGGCCGAGCACCAGCACCAGTGTAGTGGAAAAGAGGTATGTGTGAGTGAGACGGATGAGAGGAGGGGAATAGTTTGGTATCCAGCAGTTACACATTTAACACTTAGCACGTTTTTCTAGCAGAAGATAATCTCAACAACCTGTGATTTGGAAAAGCAACAGTTTAAAAAAAAAAATTGGGGCCACATGATTGCCCAGCACCACAAGAAATTGCCTGACAACCTGAACACAGAGAGGAAGAGCGTTAGCATTAGCCTCAATTTAGCTAATTCTATCACATCAAATATCATTAGAATTTACTGAAATTAAGCTAAATCATATATATATATATATATATATATATATATATATATATATATAATTGTCAGGATATGAGTTTTTTTGCTATTATGATGTCATCACACAACTCCACTCCTGATCTCTATTGTTAGCTTACTTTCTATAGTTTTATGTCATTTGCAGTGTCAGTATTATGGCAATACATTACTCCATCTAACTCAAAACAAAAAGGTCCAAATGTGATGAGGTTAAATGAACTGAAACTACATGAACTCAATGTTCTTTCTGTACTTTGAGTGTTGTTTGAGTGTTGTTTTTAAGTGACTAGTCATGTAGTTAAAGCCGGTTAGATCAATGCATAGAGCTGCCTTCAAAGATGCTGTTTTCAACTGAAAGTTTGAAACAATGTTTATAAAAATGTGCTGATTTGATGTGGTATAACCAGCTGGTCCTGGTTGTGTGTAACTCCTGTTTCACTGTAGTGTTTATTAAATATTAATCAGAGACCAAGAAAGTGCATTTATAACCAGTAACTGTTGTTTGTAATCCTCATTTGTAGGGTTGAGCAGTAAAAAGTCAAATATTCACACCTGTTGGAGCAAACCTGATCATCACAAGCTACAATCTAGTAAACTAGGAGGAAGCCATGATGATGTTTAAAAATGTACCATACAAAATCTCCAAAGCCTATCAACTGATAGGTTAAAGATTAGGTGTTTTCATGAACACACATTTTTAAACAGAACAAACTGAAGTGCAATCAAAATGGGAATGGTGTGTTGTCAGGAAGTGTATGATGAAAGCCTTGTGTCAACATGGAAACAATGTTTTTGGAACTCCAAAAACAAGGATTTTTGACAACATCCAGAGTGAAAAGGCTCCCAAAAAGCCACCATTGCCTCTTAGTGTAGACAGCTGGAATTCAACCTTTTGAAAACAATGACGTCATACAAGATGGTGAATGGCCTGTACTTGTATAGCACTTTTATCAAGTACAAGGGCTACCAAAGCGCTTCACACTACAGTAGGCTTGGGCGGTGGAATCCGTGAACTCTTCGTTCTTTCGTTTCTGAGAAGGAAATGTAACAACCGGAAGTAGCCATAATTTGGTTTTTGACCAATCAAAATAAAATCGTAAATACGGCCAAACAGGAAAATCCCGTAGTTGACTGAAGCCCTATGCACGCGTGAACACATCCGCGGCTATACGAACTTTCGCAGCAACAAGGAAGTGCTGATTAAAACAAGCAGCTCAGATAGCGGGCTGTGCGAGCGCCCTAAAGTTTCCATCGGCTCAACACCAGTCCAGCGCTGACCGTGCATTTTTTTCATAACAGTATTGAAATGGATACAGATTATTACCGTAATACCACCCAAGCCTACACTACAGTCATTTACCCACTCACCCACACCATTCACACACTGACGGCAGTAAGCTACGTTGTAGACACACCAACTCTGGGATCAGAATGACAGGAGCTGCTATCTAATTGGCACCACCGTCATCACCCAGCATCCTGACCACCATCACCAGCAGGCAAGATGGGTGAAACGTCTTTCCCAAGGACACGAGTACCTCAGCTGGATCTGGGATCGAACTGACGACCCTTCGGTTGTCCACTCTACCTACTGAGCTACACCCCAAAACCAAACACCAAACATTGCATTTCTCATTTTATTTCACAACAAGCTTCCCCTCCAGTTTCCAGGTTGCCATGGTGACACATGCAAAAGCCCTGCTCTAAACATTTGGACAATCTGTGTCTATCATGTGCATTGGAAAAAGACACCAATGGGTCCTGAAGAAGAACAAAAGAGATTTGATTGGCTTAAAACGAGCCCTTTTTTGTTTGAACCCCTCAATTTTTTAACATCCTCACTGCACTGCATAAACAACCACTGAACAGCAGTGATGAAGTGCTGAAGGGGTTTAAGAGAACAAAAGTATGATGAAGAAAGAAACACAGCTAGGGGAGGAGAGACGAAGAAAAATGGGCTGAGCGTCCAGAGGGAGCAGAGAGAGTAACAGCTCCTAAGCGCTTGTCTATTTCAGTCGTAGATGGGGGGATTTTGAACTGGAAGAAACAACTTTAACACATCAGCTGCGCCCAAAGCTGCCCAGCCCTGTCAGTCATCTGGCGTGAGAGTCCCCGGCTGATAGCAGAGTGTCAGATGTCTTGTGAAATATCGCCGTGTTCGCGCACACCTAGGCTTTACGGTCCTCGTGTAACTGTCAACCATTCCCATCTGTTTAAATACACCTTAATGTATGTGGGAGAGCAGTCATCCACCCATCATCTGCTGTCAATTAGAAGAAGGTTCCCGCAGCTGTGACTCCCTACATCCTGCAGGAGGCCGGACTGACGGCACACCTGCTCAAAGGATGTGTCCGGTGGCACCTTGTATCGCACGCCAATCAGGAATTCATAACGCTCAGCCCCCACTGGAGATCCGATCATCGTAATCCATCAAACCCAAGGGGGTCAGGGAGGTTTTCAATCGGAACTTTGGCTAATTACCTTAATGCCAAGTCTTTGGATAGTTTGACAGAAGTAGATGAGGACGATGATTAAAAGGTGAACATGTTTCAAGAACATTTCAAAAATGCTGCTTGGTGCTCATCTAACAGAGCTAGATCTGGATTGCAACTATAGCCAGACATCTTGAGAATGACACATATTAATTGGTGGAAGTTTTTGCTTTAGTGGTAGCAAAACCCAGAATGTTTTGAAAAGTAGCTTATTTCCCAGCAAAAATACATCTCTAATCCAAATGTGCAACTCACTGGGAGACCTGTACATAAAGATCAAAACGAATAAAACACGTTTTAAAAAGAGACTTTCATTTAATTCAGTGATGTAGTGAATCAGGCTGAAAGACCTGTTGCTTTATGTTCAGATTGGACATGTATTTGAAAAGTACCTAAGTACTTTTCTACATAAATAATACATAAAGTATCTGAATTACTTTATTGGAGAAGTATTTAGTAACTAATTACTTTTTCCAAGTAACTTGACCAACACTGGACCTAGTACAACAGTAATGTCAAGTCACAACCGTAAAAGGAAAAAAAAAAAAAATAAGACCAAAACTCGAGTTGCTGGTGCTCCGGTTACATGGACTATAAAAGTAGCGACACTGGCACAAGTGAACAAGGTAAACAAAGTAACGGACTTTTGTGTGACCCGTTCAGGTGACGAGCCTGTGTGAGACTAAAAGCGTCTGCAAACCAGCAGGAAGGCAGCTGGTAGAAATAAGGACTTTAATATTAAGAGACTCTGCGTCTGGGATGGTGTCGTTATTCTTCTTAGCGTTGACTTAGCATCGGCTCAGGTGACAACTCACCACCTCTACCTCTGAATTAGAGAAGTTATAAATGAAATACCAATGATCTTTGTTGATATTTTGAGTATTTCTTGTGTATTTCTTCAATGTTTACTGTAAATTTAGATATTTTCTTTGTTTGGTTTGGGGTTTAAAGTTTTCACCTGCTAGAAGACTACCTGTAATCCAAATTAATTTCATAACTGAGTGTTGCGTATTCATCCCTTTCAAGTGGGGAATCTGCACAAATAAAGGCAGAACTTGACAAGTAAACCATCTTGAGACCACCCTTAAGGGAGTGGACTCACTGACTGTCTAGCCTCGAAGCATAGCCATGAATAAAGAATGGTAACTAAACATCCTCCCTGAGGAACTCCAACCATTCAAGAACTGTATGTTAATGAACAACATTTTGGGTCCAGGAAACTCCCCAGACTTTAATCCTGTTGAGAACTTTGTCTAAATTCTCGTGAGGCCAGTGGACAAAAAACATTTGGACAGTATTTTAACAATATCGTCCAGTGATTTGGTCCAGAGGTCTTGAAATACGGAAGTCTTGCAAACATCTTAGCATAAGCTTGATGTATTTGTCAATGAAAGTCTTCAAAACTTAGGAAATACATCAGTTTAGAATAGAAACAGCTGATGAAAGTAACTGAAAACTGTAATTCCCAAACTTTTGTCCATGTCTACATCAACATCCACAGTCCTTTAATGCACTACCTGCCCATTTTGCACCATCAGCCAAACTACCCCCTATAATACCATAAAACCCAAGTGGAATAATCACCTGTTACACCCCTTTACAAAACACCAAGAGTACCGTAAAGCCAATGTGAAATTTGAGCTACCAGAGTGTGAAATCTATCTATCAACCAATCTCTTGTACTCGCTGAGAGCACTCAGCTCGACACAGCTTGCCACGCCGTTTATTGAGCCTGTGTGAACTTGAATAAGACCAGTGGTAGAGAACAGACAAAGAAACACCTTCAGAAGAACACAAAGTGAAGCAAAAGCTTTCGTTTTAGATCCTGCAAAATAATCATTTGTGTGAAAGCATAACTGCAAATAGAAGTTTTAATATTAAGATATTGTTGCAGATGATGAATACCTTACAGGTCCAGGACTACCAACCAATCACTGATATTCCCCTTGTCAACATTTCAGGTAGATAGTTCTATAATTTAGTCACTATCATGGCTTTTAGAAAGCAGAACTGATATGACAGCTTACCAATAAACAATAAAGCTCTACTCCAAAACATACGTTCCATTTATCATAAAATAATTGAGACAATTAACATAAAGTTCTGTCAAATATAACGTAAAAATACCAACATGACAAATAAAATATTTGAAGAAGTCAAAAAGTTTGTTCTAAGTCAAATGTATCTTTGTTGCCACAGGAGTCCTAATTTGTTTGCCATTTAAAAAGTAAATGCATTAAATTTATGTTTAAATTTAATTATTTTATGTTTAAATGTATGTTTATTTATGTTTTACGTTAATGTAAATGTCACATTTGTATAGTGCTTTTCCAAGTCATGGACTACAAAGTGCTCTACAGCCATGCACACTGATGGCAGTGAGCTACATTGTAGCTACAGAAGCGAGGCAACCATACCTCCAACCACCACCAACAGGCAATATGGGTGAAGTTTCTTGCCTAAGGCGACGACAACAAAGTGCGCCAGGCGGAGCGGGAATTTAGCCGACAATCCTCCGGCTCCAAGACGAATGCTCGACCTACTGAGCTACAGCGGCACCAGTTGCAGGAGCTTGTGAAACTTGTAGCAGTGAACTGCAGCTGCAGCACAACCTTCAACATTCAGACATGACAAGCTATTTAATAGGTTCAATCTTTTGACCTCAGATAACCCGAGACAGCACTATCAAGAAATGATCCATCTCTAATCCACCGCATAAACAACATCATGCTAATTTGTCTAAATGCATCTTTAACACAAGAAGACATTTGCTGAACTCTATCATTAAACAAAGATGCTTTGAGTTATAGAGGAGATGTATGTAATTCTGTCTATTAAAATGGGTTTATATCAGCCAGAGGGCAGCCTTTCCACTGTGTTTATTGTGAAGTGTTAAAAAATTCACAGCCCTGCAGTATCAAGGACACGATCCAACTGCACGTTAATCCTCCTGTGAATTATATAGTGAATGAAAATGATGAGGTGCGCTGCAAATGGCTGCACTAAATATTTACAAAAGCCCCATAACTGATCTGAATGAGCCTTTTGAGCGCGACTTGGGAGGCAGCACAAAGGGAGAGGAGTGACCTTGCGAAGGAGAAGGGCCGAGAGAAAGAGAGAGGCAGCGGTTATTATGGTGCGTGAAAGCCGTGGCTGTTGAGGAGCAGTGAAGGCTAAGACGGAAAGAGATCAAAGGAGGGGGTAGAGAGGGGTTCATTGCTCTGTAGTTAGCCTGTGGAGAAATAGGAAGGGATGGAGGGAGGGGTGGGGAAAGAGAAGACAGGCAAAGGCTGGCACATCACACCTTCACCAGTCTCCCAGGAACAGAGATGTGAAGTTACTGCACAAACACCGAAAACCACTCAGCAGTCACTTATTCCTATTAAACCGCAGACAAGACTTTTAACCAGCATAACAGAGGCCCACATTAAACGAGCCACTTATTTAAGGTGGTTTCATACAGAAATCTTCAAGTGCTAGACGTGCTTGGTTTCCCTGGGAGGCGGTGATTCAGGTGTTTTAAGGAGGTTGGGTGAAGCATTGTTGGGGATCTGCATCAAGTGACATGTGTAATGCTGTTTGTGAGTTTTAGGAGTGTGTCTGCTGAGGATTCACTGTGAGGTGATGTCAAACGGAGAAGAGGAAGATATCAAAACCGCCTTCAGATGATCATTAGGGTGGATGAAGACCCTTCAACACATACAACCTTTTAGAATTCGATTGGGGAAAATTGAGAATTGTGTGAAGGTAACCATAACACTGCTAAACTCTTTGTACTCAAACAAGTGGTGTCCTACTATTTTCCACATTTCCTGCACCATACCATGCTTTACACATCTGTAGCACATCTACTACAATCCTATACAATATATCATTGAATTGCGCCAGGGCGTAGATACCTGCAAGCGGGTCATATCCTAGGCCATTGTGACCAGTCCTGCTATGAATTCCCATTGATCAGTTGGTGTGCATGGATCCCACGTCATGGATACGCTATGCCCATGATCCTGCATGGACCCCGGTACACAGCAACCTCAACACTCAACCACCATATCCTTGCTTTGGAACTTTTATACATACTCAAAATCACTGTTGACCTAATACGATCTAATGCAAATACTTGGGAGCTCACTGCATTCTTAATAGACCCCTCAACTCCTTACTAAGGTCTGCAAAGACCATCTAGGTTCTTGAAGTCTTTCCAAGAACCTTCTTTGGGGTGACAAGACAAGGGAATGATTGAAAAAACTGTGCGTCTGATTTTATGTCCGACCTCGACAAAAATGTCGAACAGCTGTAACTTATTAGTTGGCTAGTAATGATGATGTTTTATACTTTCAATAGAAGCAGATTATTTTCACGCAGGAGTTGCAACCGTTTAGTTTAACGACATCCAAGGTTTTCCAACTGCTTTGGGCACATTTTACATTGTTTTATATTTAACCAAATCTACAAGTTTACAGTGACACATGGTTATTATGCTGTGAACTGTGGATCTAGAGCATACTGTGCAAAGTAATTTAAGCCAGAAGGCATAAATATGGGAACTCATTCAACCGCAAAATATGTACTAAAGGACGTATGAAAAGTGAGAATGCCCGAAACTATTTTATTGAGATATATTCAAAATTCAGTCAGTTCCGTAATTAAAATTTGAAGGATCTTCTTTTTCTTTCTAAAAATTTGACTCATACATGATACCCTCATTTCTTACCCCTGGAGAGTTGATATACGGGGCCCATCTTGAGCCACAGTAGCCCATTGTTTGAAGCAAGGCCAAGAGTTCACCAACGTCGGCTTTGAACTGATGGGTTTTGCAGCATTTCAGGGCTTTATGGAGGAATCATTGTCTCCCTGTGCAACAGCATTTGGAAGCTGATCATCCATTCCTCACATGTGCCGTCTTTCTCTGAAATGGGAGTCTTACATTAGGAGAGAGCGAAGATGGGTAAAAATTCATACGCTCCCACTTCAATCCTTTATCATGTTGAGGCTGGAGCTTTAAATCCAGCACTTCCTTTCTTTGACTTTGAATTAAGGTACAGCACCTCGAAACTGTCCAAGGCAGGAAGTATATCTCTTCTTTTTTTTTTCTTAACAATGCCTGTCTTGATTTTCGTGAAACTACCGAGTGGCAGAATATGTGAGTTTCTTCCTTGATGCGTTTGATTTCTAGACATGGCTTGAAGCTCCAGCATCACGGGGGACATCTTTTATATTTTATATGGCGGCTATGGGGTAACGGACTGTGAAAATACCACTTATGTGTCTAGTTTGGAAACTCCATGAGGGGGTCAGTGTGGGCTCAAAGAAAATCAGACAACAGATCCTTTAAAACACATACAACTGATGACGTTTGCATTCTGCATTTGATACAGTTTTTAAAAGTTTCTTTATCAAGTCAAATTTTGGTATAAGAGCAAATGCAAACTAGACATCAAAACGATTGTGCGATGTAGATAAAATTCACAAAAAACTGCGAGAACTGTCCCCTTAACCAATGAGATTTAGTGAAAAAGATGAGTAAACCCCACCCCTTTTTGGAGCTCTACATCTCAGGTAGATGTCACAGTAGAAACATCATTCAAATTTTAAACATATCACAGGAAGTTGGACTTTACGTGACTGAACTGGTAATTTCATATATTTAATGGTTTTTACACAATCATAGTTTAAGTTTGATCACTTTTGTAGATTTTTCTACGAATGTTTAACGTGACGATGTCGCAAAGCCTTTTAAACTGTCAACAATTTAAAAATTCTCTTCCAAACCACTCCCTAAGCCTTTTTAGTGCAAATACAAATTATACATCAAAACGTAGAACTTTTCATCTTCTTTCCCCGACTATGTCTCTCACTGCTGTACGACTTACAGATTTCACTCAAATCCGCTTTGAGTGCAGAGCGTGCACAACCCAACTTCAACAGACCTCAACTTTTCTCATCAAAAATGGAAAGAAAGGGTCTTTTAACTCATCATATTTCCTAAATAAACAAATGTAGAAACATTAAAATCCACTTATGTGACCATCATAACCTTCTGTAGCTCACAACTCAAGATTTCTAAACAACTTATAATTTTCACACATCATTTGTTTGTTGAAGTTTTCATTTTTATTTTGCCTTTCACTTAATAAGGTCACTTCTAGGGAGTAGGAGAAACCGGTGTGTGGTTAACATGTTGATTTTAATGAACAACTGGTCATTACCATGGCAACTCCAATGAGCCACTGGCAGTAGTTTTAACATTTCTGTTGATCCTGGTTCTATTTCTATTTTTATAACCAGGAAATTTACTAAAAATGTCCTAAGTTCGTTTATAAAAGCATTCTAAACCTGCATTAACTTTATTCTAGGTTTCTGTAAGTTTGTGTTAGAGAATAAAGTTAAATGTTTCCTTTGGTGGTTACGATGGTGATCCAAAGGCAGTAGCTTTAGCACCCCCTAGTGTCCGTTTTTAAGTCGCTGTCGTAAAAACTTTAGCATCGTCTGCTCAGAAACATCCAAATCTGTTGAAATGTCTCCTCAGCCTTCATTGCTTTCTCCTGGAGCGGTTCATCACTCATTCAAAGAAATCAGCTGTGTTCAAGCAGGGAGAGATAAAAAAAAAAGAAGCAGGAATGATGATCTAAAAACACTCTGGAGCTAGCATAACAGCTAGCCACATTGGATTAGCCTAACCCTCCTGAGATATGTGACTTTGTGAGACTTCAGGGGCACCGGACCGGTGACTCAGAAGTTGCAAACGTGGTATTCTGGACCCAAGCAGCAGATGGGGCTGAGTGACTTTTCATTAACCTGTAAAGGGTTATATTAGCACAGACTGGCTCAAGAAAAGCATTTTAAAATATGAAAAAGTTACATTGTGGGCCTTTAACATTTCTATTGCTTCTCTCTTCCTCTAACTGGAAATTTAGCAAAACTGTTACAATTAAAATTTAAGGACATTCTAAACCCTTATTAACATCTTCTAAGTTTCTGTATGTTAATGTTTAAGAATAAAATGTTTTTTCCCTGTCTCTGATTTTAAGCATTTCAGTCTTTATTTGAATTCACAGCAGTCCCCTTAAAACATTTAATCACTCTGACTGATTTGACAGACTTTTTACTTTCTGGGGAACATAAACTGAACTGATTTGCACAAATGTGATTACCTCCCTAAATATTACGATCTGTTATAGCACAAACTGAGTTTAGAATTTGCACTTAAAAAAAAAATAGAAGGTACAAATTACATTTATTCCCCCTAAACAGTGTAAATCCCACGACAGCCATAATAAATCTAATCAGAATGTCACTATGTTTAAGGAAACAGCCAGTTTTCACGCCTTGATGGAAAGCCAATAATGCACGGTCAATATGAACCAGCAATAAAGTCGTACATCACAGTCATCTGATCCCAACAAAGCATTGAAGTAAAGGTTAAGAAATCACTAAACCCATTATTTGACTTAAAACAGAATAAACACTGCTGAAAAGAGGGGGAAAAAACGGAAAAACAACCAAAGGGAATCGCTTGAGAACAAGTTGTTTGGATACTTGAGTCTGGCCCAAATCTGTAGGCTCAACTCAAAGAGCATCACAGCCGTCCCTGGAGGCACGCAGCCAGCATGTGTAAAGTGCATATCATAAGAAGGGGGGGGGGGAACCACGTATACAAAAGTTGTAACCTGAACGCTTTCTGCTGTCAGCGGTGCATGAGGGACTAGAGTCTTTAGAGCCCTAAGAGCCTGCAGGCAAAGAGAAAACGCAACGTGCACTTATATTCAGGAAGAAAAACAGACGGGGAAAAAACCTCACAATCTCAACCTGAAGGATGTCTGCCACGAGCTCCAGCGTTCTCCATCCGGAAATAAAAGGGATTTTCTGAGAGTAAAAGCATTTTGTTCTAATATTCTGTCAGTTTTAAGTGTTTTACAGACACGCTGGCTTGAATTGATTTGAACTGCTTTCATTCTAAGTATCAATCACTAAGCATAAAAGGTTCAAATGGAAAGAATGTAAAAAATCATTCAAATAAAGACAATGCAAACTACTTTTTATGTTAAAAACTGAAGCTTGATGATATTTGTGAACATTTAGGAATTGAAAAGATGATTTTTTTAAAGAACATTGCAAGAAAATGTGCACATTTTCTGTCATAATTGCATTGAATTGGTACATACAACAATTTTGTTGAGGTTGTTGAGGCGGGGCATGATTGCAAAGAATTTGCAACAGTGGTGCAACCTAATTATGTCTCAATTTGTTCTCATTTGTGTTGCCAATTCTCATTTCGGACTCACGGAAACTAAATAAAGGATGGTTCCAGATGAGTTCCAGTCACGTGCTACGATAGTTTGATCATTTTTAGAGAAAATTTAAATGCAACTTTTACATTTCTTTTAATATTTACAGTGCATATCACATTAAAAGTGTACCCAAAATGTCTTCATGGTGATTTTTGAGTGCTTTGAAACTTCTCGATTAAGTTTTCGTGAGTCCAAAGGTGATATTTGAGACGACTTGGGAAGGGAATGGCAACCAAATTGTGTGTTTTTCCAGAAAATTCCAAATATATTAGGATATAAAATTTTCTTTGGGACTAAACTGCAACAGGAAATTAGGACAAATCTTACAAAACATTAACTGAGTCATTGCAAACATCTGGAACTTTTCTCAAACTAGTTTTCGTGAAAATACGAAAAAAGGTTAGTAACCAAATTGCAAACAAAATAACATTTAAGGTACTTTTTTTACTAAACTGAAACAAGGAAATCAGCAGGTCAGTTTGAGAAATGTGAGATAAACTTGGAAGAGATTCAAGTACAAGTTACAAATAAAATTTGTGTGAGTTGTGAATAAACTGAAACATAATTTGGGCTTTTTGCAACTAACATTAGGGTATAAAACATGCAACATAGATTCGGATTTTACGGAGATTGTCCGATGGATTTGTCTGTGTGACAATAAATCCCGGAAGGCTCTCAAACCTTTTGAGTCTTCGCACTTTTTAAAGTATTAAGGAGCAATTTAGCATCAACACTAATTTGCAATAAGAATTCCTACACACGGCTCGGAATGGTCATTCATTGTGACCCAGCCACAAAGCTTTCCTACCTACCAATTCATTCTGATTCCAATTGAAAATTTGCATTATTTCTCACACTTTTGTGTCCCAACTAGTCGCCACCAGTCACATCCCAGTAAGAGACGGGCTCTAAACTGTTCAAAGACTTGAAGCTAAAATTAGGCTAATTAGGGCCAAAAAACTCTAAACCAAATCTGTGAAGTCAAAAGCATGGCTTAAGTAGAAGTTGAAATGATTTCTGGCTTATTTTTTTACATCCTACCAAACTAAAACAGGAAACCAATATGTTGTTTACAATCCTGATCACATGTTATAAATGAGCAAGCTGATTGGCTAAAGCATCGTTATCATTAACCCTACTGATTTACAGATCTATGGTATAGATCAGTGTCAGAACCATAGATATAATATATATTGCTAGATGCCCTATCTGGGAGTTGACAGCGTCCCTACACGGCGGCCATCTTACTTCGGACAGCTGGCATTCTGCTCTCTATGGTAGCAGATGGAAGGTGAGTGATCAACTGAACTAAAAATACTCATAGCTCAATGAAAAATGAACAGATTTACAGTTTACTTTCTTACAAACCTTATTATATATAGGCTTGATAGGATACTTTCACAGTTTATGAGTTTCCCGACCATTATCGATATATTTCCCAGCCATGTCTCTGACATTTATAAAACCATTTGAAAATCGGTTAAAAATTTAGCAAGTTAGAAGTACTTAATAGTTCAGACACCATTGACACCAATGTTATGATATGGGGCAGCTGTCTGAAATAAGATGGCCGCCGCGTATGGATGTCAGGGTCCACTGACGAACAGCGCGGGTAAGATATCTAGCCTTTATATATGATATCTGTTTTTCAGAATGTCTAGACGAGAAACAAAATCGCAAAGTTGAGGCTTAAAAATGTGATTTTATTATAAAAAAAAAGATATTTGATTGTGAGCTTTTAAAATTTAGCACAAGTTTTTATTTTAAATAGAAAACTAGTTGATGAGGTAGAAGGCTCCGCCCATCCTTTCTGTCAAAAGAGGGTCACTTCTTCCCACTGTCGCCCTCGCAGTGTGCTTGTTCAGAATGAAAGATTGCATTAAAGTAATGCTTCAATCCAATCAGCTGGTTCATTGAAAAAGGTCTGAAACTGGACCTTTACTGACTTATTTAGATTCTTAACTTGGTGTAGAGTTTTAAGATGACGCGTTGCAAACTGGTGCTTTAAATATAAACGAGTTAAATCTTTGTCAATATGACACACGAAAAGGGTTTCGTACGTTTGTTTTAATAAAGTAAGAGCTTCAAATTCCCTGAACTTGATGGGTTGATTGTTTTCTAGTTTATTGGTTTTGAAATAAAGAGTTTATTATCAGAAACAAGAACAGGATCTATAGAACGATGTTGAATTAAGTTTAATGAATGTTGTCCGCAAGTTTGTTTTTTAGTAAAAATCCACGAAGGTTGGGGTTTTGATTTACCCGGAAATTAAAATGAAGACTGTAACGAACCCAAATGCGTTACTACCTCTGAACTTTGACCTCTAGATCATCTCAAATAATAACCATCTTTTTTACCAATAACTTGGAATAAAATGACTCTGTTATTATGTTTTAACCTGAATCAACATTCCTCCAAGGTCACGGTCGTATCGGAAGAATCCACCGGACTCTATTTAATAATAATAATAATAATAAAGACTCTTGGTGTCTCTTCCTAAAATGACACTTTAATCTGTTACAGAAATGTCTTAAATGATTAATGCATTTTCTTCCAGCATTAATGAATGTTGATCTGCTTCAGTATTATTTCACATACGTACTGATAAAGGTTATAAAAACCATGTCACTCATTACTACAACCAATAAGAGTTAGCAGTCTGAGTCACGTGACATTAATAACTCCTCATTGGCCCACGTCCCCTTTAGACTCCCTTTGACTTCCGACCCCGGAAGCTAGAGAGCCAGTTCAATGAAGAAACAAGCTGAACAAGCTAAGCAGATGAGAGCTGTTCTGGTCTGACACTGACCAGACCTCTCCTCTCAGCTGTCAACCCCTACACAGCTGACGCTAGTTGCCGGCTCACCCCTGAGACGGTACCTCAGCCCGTCTGAGCCAATGAAACCAGCTTCCCTCTGAGGTCAGACACCTTCAGTCTGACGCTCCGTCATGGGAATGCCAGGCCTCGACGCTCCCTGCTAGAGATGGGTTATCCAAGCTCGTATCTACGGACGACACCTGTGGCATTCGGCGGTCCTCGACCCCCGCAGCCGTCTGATCCTGACCGAGGGGGAAACCTCACCTCCGCGCGTCTCATCCGACTTCCAACAGTGACGATCCAGGGAACGCAGTTAAGTAACCACAGCTCTGGTGAACTTAAAGGCCTCTTGATAAAAGCTAACAACTTTAGCTCACTCAAACTAGTTACTGATCCATCTGTAACTAGCTCCCCTCCATCAGAATCCTTAATCTAAATTAAGTAAATCCCTAGTCTCCAAACACCATGAGACTCAGATTGCTAAAACTTATTTAAGATTCAATTCAGAACACCTTACCATCGTGAATGACTTAATGCTGACTACCTGCTAACTACCTCTTTCTTATCTGTGATATTTGTCGTATGTGTTTCTTAATAAAATAATGAAGTCTAATATCTAGTCTCAGATTTCTATGGTCAATATTAAATGCATAATCTACTCACTGTGACATCAGAATCGAACCTAGATATCCCTGTAAACACTAAAAGGTGATAGTAGCAGAGATTTTTCTCCGTGTAAAACTTACCAAACCTAGTAGTGAAATTACAGAAGTATGTGCCAATTATAAACCATATAAACACAGTTTATAACGCTACATAATTATGGCGAGCCAGCCAGGAGTCTATTTCCATGACTCAAGCTTCTATTCGTCAATATAAAAAAGGTCCTACCAATTCCCTGTAATTAAAGAACCTAGAGAAATATCCCCGTTCAGACACTAAAAGAGTGATAGTGTCAAGGCTCAACCTTTGTGTAAAACTAACAAAACTCCATTAGTGTTCTTACGGAAGGTGTAGAATAAACCCCAGGTTTTATAACACTACAAGACTAATCTTCTGGATTGGACTAAGATTACAATTAAAAAAGATTTAAATTCATGAGTTTTTGTTGTTTGGCCTCACATTAGTAGAAAACTAAATTATATTTTTGTCTGCATCAACACACATTTTTTTTGTGGTGTTTAGGGGCACAAAAAATGACTGAGCGCCACACTTTTGCCTAGTGTAGGTCATCAGAAATGTAACGGCTCTTTGTAAAAGTCTTTGACAGTAATCTAGTCAACAAATGGTCACGTGAACATCCGTTTTTCAAAGGAAGCCTAAAAACCGATGTCAAATTGTCACTTCTGACAGCAGACGGAGCACGATGCCACACACTTCAACGAGCTGACGAGGACACGAGTTTACGTTCAAAAACCCGAGGGAAACAAAGAGGAGCACAAACATGTGTGTGCACGTGTAAACATCCATCAAGTCAAACGGCTCGGTAATTAGGCAAAAATGAAAAGCAGCGGCCGAGCTCAGATGTTTGTCAGGTATGAATTAATTGCTGATGGGAACCCATTGAGGACAGAGGGGGGTGGGGTCAGCTGGTCTCCTCGCTCTTATCTGCAGAAAGGTGCTCGCCATTTGTCATTTATTTTTGACTGGCGTGCTGTCAGAGGAACGCTCCGAGGAAACGAGTGTTTTCGGTACAATTAGCAGGTTTGGGACCGATCTGTCAAAAATCTGATGTGTGCTGATTTGTTTTTAACTGGAGCTGCATCAAAATCCTCCTTATTCCAAGGAAATGCATACATTTACAAGGCGTATAAAAAATACAACATGCAATTTTTGCCGGTTTTCTAAAGAAATAATGATTATATAAAAACTAACAAAGGTATGTTGTAGAAAAAAGGTGTTTTTACATTTATATTTTTTACATATTTTTTTTCATTTTTTGATACAATGTATCATAGTTGACATGAAATAAATCAGTATATCTATATCGCTTTCGTTCGTTTAACACTTTAACTAGCAGGTCGACCATTGAACCATCCACTGAATTGAAGAGAAAACTTTATTATTGATATTTCTGGACAGAACGTTGCACTTTATTGATATCTTAAACATAGTATTTTTACATTATCCTTTCATCTAACCACCAGCCAATCACATGCCTCTGTAAACCATCAGAACACTAGTTTAACCTTTTAACTAGCAGGTCAACCACCACATTGTATACTTTTTTAATACCATGCTTTAAAATGAACTGAATAATAAAACAAAAACAAATATGCTACAAAAATTTGTATATTTACATTTTTGCAACGTAAATAAACTTTACCATTACTTTAAAATTACTATTTTTAATACAACATTATAAACCTTGTTGTCCCTAAATAAATTTCAAAATTTAAAAGTGTTATTGCCTTTTTCTTGCTTTTGAAAGTTAAAGGGGTTCATTTGAATAGAATTTCTGTAGAGCTGAATAATTAGCGCCACATTGGAAAGGAAAAAATAAAATTGATTAAAGGCTAATTGTAAGTCAAAATATTTGTGTCAAAATAAAATTATGATTTTCAAAATAAAGTTGAAATGTTGACGAAGAAGTTGAATCACCAAAAAAGTCAAAATCCTTTCCAGAAAGAAGTTGAAAGTAATCAATTTCAACAATTCTCCAGAATAGAGGAAGTGAACCAGCTGGTGTTTATAAACCCTGATTATTTGTAAATTTCAATCTCAGCTTTATTTAACAAATATTAATTGATTGAGTTCAACAAAAAGCATTAACAAACAAGAATTGTTGTTGAAAACAGGGTTTAAATAACAAATTGTTGATATTTCATCATCTTTTTCGAGGAATAACGAGACCTGTGATCTCAAAAACTGTCTCCCTACACTGTGATCCTCCACTGAAACTCACACATATTGATTTTAATGTGCTCAAGTGTGTAGATAACAAGTTGGTGATGTAAAAAAACCATTAAGTAACTCAAGTATGAGAGTGAGACTTGATTTTGGGGCATAATTTGTCCTAAATCTTGATCAGGACATTCCTGATTGATTGAAAAAGGTACATTTCTAAAAATATATTCATGACTACATTTACTTTAAGTCAAATCTAGACACTGACATTCCTCTTGCAGGAATACAGAGCAGAACATCAATACTAACGCAACAAACTCAGCTGCAATTCATCACGCAGGTGCTCCTTTTCCCCCCACATTTTTATCTACCATGGTGCAAACAGGAGATTAATTGAACTCCAATCAACCACAAACCCAATCACTAACAAAGAGCATTTTCTAAAAGACGACACAAAGCAGATGTAACACATGATGCTCACATATAGTCGTTCTGAATGGTGATAAATAAGCCATACGTTACTCAGGATTCCTGCAGGGCCACTTCTGCAGCCAAGTTTGTAATGAGAGAAGAGGGATTCTTGGCTTACCTAGGGGAGAAAGGAGAAGAAAAATACGGCTGATTAGTGTCAGTGTTGTAGTATTCATAATTAATATCCCTCAAGGGTGAATCTTGCAGACGGTGTTGCGGTACGAGGTGTAAACACAGGGTGGATATTAAATTTGTTTGCCAACCTTGGGCTATTTTGTGTCTTTTCTCCTCAACTGTTGCACAAAAACAACCCAAATCCATCAAATAGAACCTTCTGGAGCTCTTTTTAAAATCATTATTATCATTATTTTTTGTAGATTCCGATCACTCAAGAGGAACTGAGACCTGAAGGTTGTGACACGGCACAAATCGTGGCGTTAAATAGCTGCATTTCAACGAAAAGACGAGGGGAAAGAAGAAGAAGGGGGGGGGGGGCTTTCCGTTGACAGTTCCCTCCCGTCAGTCGGGTGATTTGTTTCGGCAAAAGCAATTTTCTTTCTAAAAAAATATGTCTTTTAGTTTAGAGATACAGTACGGAGCAGATAGCTGGATCACAGCTTAGACAACATTTACACATTCCCAGCATACACACACACACACACACACACACACTCCCTCAAAGTTTCTGCAGCAAAAACAGGCCAGTACAAATAAACAAGCCATTCTGATCTTTCTTTCACAGAAAAGCGTATGATGTTTATCTCCCCCCCGAAAAACAAAAAATAAAAGGACAGAATTCTAAGGAATGCGTCAAAAAGTCGCCACGCTGTGAAGGCAAAAGTCAGAGGATAAAGTGAGCCAGACGGGAGCAGAGGGTGTGTGTGTGAAAGAGAGAAGGGAATGAAAGAATGACGAGGCAGAACCGAGAGAGCCTCGGGGTTCTTGCCGTGCTCTCATTGATTTCTCATTAGTAAATTCAAGCCTCAATTTCATCAGACGGGGGCAGGACAGAGGCAGCCAACAAAGGCACGGCTGCAACTTTGGTCTGGTTTCCCTCCAGAGGGAGAGTTTCCACTTCTCTCGGCTGGTGATTAGGACGGACAAAAGATCCTGATTCCGTCCTGGGAGTTCCCCTCAAGACCTTTCTGTAGAACTTTCTGCAAAGCTTAGAGATAGTTGAAATTCATTTATTAGACACATCCAAGTGTTACTCAGGCCAGCCAGCTGATCCTTTGAGGATGCTTGATCTTCTGCCTGAAGGAAAGAGGGTGAATAGTTCACGAGTTGTATGGGTGGGGTATGTTATTATGTTTTTCCTGGTCTAGAGAAAGGGGGCTCAAAGCAACTCCCGGAGCAGGCTGTTCTGGAAAAATGTCAGGATGCTTTCCACCACATACGGGTTAAAAGTAGGGAAGCACCGATACCAGATCGGATATCGAAGCCGATCCGGGATTTTTAGCTGTATCGGTAAAATTGGCCGGTACTAGATCCCATGAGCAGAGAAAATATGTTGCAAACTACATTACTTTACACTGTAAGTCACAGATTACAAACGTTAGACCTTTTGAGGGTTTTCTGGTTATATTATGTTGAGGTTTATTATGTGTGATATTACAATATTTAAGTGTTTGCATTAGTATCGTGGATATCGGGTATCGACTGATCCACAAAGCCCAAATATTGGGATCGGATTGGGACTAAATCGTTGTTCCCTCGTAAGTGTGAAACAGACAATAAAGCAGCTGAGAAAACATGCAGCTGACTTTTTCAAACTCATTCTATCTAATCTGGTAACCCTGAGGACTACAACCCCCATTCAACAGAATGAGTGAAGCGGCCGCTCGGGCCCCTCCTCCACACTCTCAAACCCTAACTTCTCCTTCCTCTCTGCTGGAAGTGAAGGACAGTCCTTGCTGCTGGGGGAGCTCCTGACCCTCCCACCCACCCTGACGTGTTTTTTATTTTTGGTTGTTGCGACTGTGTGTCTACGCTGAGGTTTTTTTTGTATCCGTCTCAACCATGGCTACTTTTTTTCATCCTCATCCTTCCCTATTTTTACTGTTAGCCCTTTTTCCTTATCTGCCGAAAGGGGGCGCCACACAAGTGGCAGCTAGCCCACAAGAACAATCTTACCTGTCTGTTATGTATGTGTGTCTAATCCTGTAAGATTGTACTGAAACTGAATTTTAAGTTAATCTCAAGTCGACTTGTGCACCCCTAAGTATAACTACAAGTTTTTTGGTCAATTAGGACCCGTTTAAAGTGTGTTTTAGTGTGAAAATTATAAGCATACGTTAGAGATAATTTCCCAAATGTCCTCCGTTTAGAGAAATATTGTTTATATATGTCGGAGATAAAAGGTAGGCTAAATAGACGCAACTCTAAAGCAGAGGTTCCCAAACTTTTTTTCAGGTGACCCACATTTTGAAAAAGACAAAACTTCGTGACCCAATCTTAATCTATTTTATCATTTTAATCTATTGTTTTATTACTATTCTTGTTTTTATTAGTATTTTCTCACTATTCTTCTTTGTTTATTTTACTGTCTGGGCTGTAACCAGTACCAGGGAAACACATTTTGTTCCATCTCATGTTCTGAAATGACAATGACAATCCTTGAATCCTTAAAAAGGCTTTATTTACTCATGGAGAATGCAACTGTTCCTCTGCATTACATTTTTTTTACTTAAACATGTCTCAAATTGAACATAAAAATGAAAAACCCTTCTTGTGTTTTAACACATTTGGAAACATGGTTTTGGACCTTTGAGGCGTGCAAGCCACAGCTTTAGAGACTTCTGAAAAGTGAGAACATGTTTTCAGTTTTGGAAAATGTCACCGTGCTTTCCCTGCAGTTCCAAACTCAGCTCATTCAGCAATGAAAACATATCCAGATCTGACGATGTAAAACCCTATTCATCAGTAAACAGGTCAGCAAGAGGGGACTTCTTCTCCAGGAGGAACGCATGAATTTCATTTCTCAGCTCATCTACTCTGGTCAGAACTCGTCCTTTGGAAAGCCAGAGCACCTCTGTGTGAAACAGCAGGTGCGTGTGCTCCGCCCCCATGTCGGCGCATCAAAACGTCGACAGTTCAGGGAACTGCTCTTAATGAATAAAAATCAGTACTGCCGTCACGGTGTGTCTTATGAACGCGCCGTGGCGGCATGGCAATGCAGGAATTTTGCGGCATTCGTGCTGCCACGCTAATGTTATTCAACGCTGGACTTGTGAAAGAGGATTACACCTTGGCGCAACAGAGGGAGGTGTCACTAATAACGGAGCAAACGTGCGCCGACCTCCGACTGGAAAATGTAAAAATTCAGGTAAACATGGGAAAGCTGTTATAAGCATTTGTAAACTCTCAGCGGAGATGCAAACTGGAGGATACAGAGATCCGGGAGCTTCTGGCTCTATGAGAAGAAGCAGAAGTCACCTGCTTGTTTATTAAGGGAACTTCCGTCTCACGTCTCTGTAATCCTGCACGTCAACAGCGCGAAGACCGCCCCGTACCCCTTTATACCGCCATTGCGTAATCTTTTGTGAAAAGCACACGACTGCGCAACATTATCGGCATGGTCTGAACACTATGAACTGCCAAAGGCTCCCAGATGCCGGCTCAGCTTCACGGCAAATTGGCGGCGTTGTTTTATGAAAGCAGCTTTGGTTAGAAAAAAATAGTGTCGTTCTGAAATTAATTTGACGACCCATAAAAAATGTTTTACGACCCCACTGTGGGTCGGGACCCCGTGTTTGGGAATGACTGCTCTAAAGCATATTGCTGCCATCCTAAAACAGCTATACAATAATGTGAGCATCATTAAACCTTTATACCACATTATCAGTTTCAAACTACATGGTTATTTACAAGTGTAAAAATCACCACCGTCAGCAAAATGTAGCACTTTTGTTGAATCCAGGGGTCAGTTGATAGGAACAGGGTTCGTACAGTCATGAAAAATCTGGAAAAGTTATGGAATTTGAAAATCAAAATTCCAGGCCCTGGAAAAGTTTTGGAATTTTACTAAATCTTTGTTCAAACTTAAAATTGATGCAAAATACGAATCAATTGAATAAAAGTCTTGGACTCGTACATTTTTTGTCAGGCAACTCCGACTGAAACTAGGCGTTTCAACTAAAAACGAGGTACTGAAAGCTGAGATACTGTGGGTGTCAAAAGTTAAGAACTCCAATTACTCCTATAAATCATCAGACATTATTTTATTTTGACTTGAGTTATAGTAAAGCCCTGCAGCTACTTTATTTATTCTAAAGAATTAAGTCTCAAGCTGTGCTAAGACACTTTATTTTTATTTGGAATACAATAAATGCGCTGTAGCTACTTTATTTCTTTATGAATTGAAAATCTATGTTGACTGTACTACTGGGTTATTAGTAAAGGCAATGAAACTATATTTAATGTCTTGTAAAACTGCAGACATGTTTCTTGCTATGTTTAGTATTTACGTTTGTGTTTTGAGTAATATTAAATAAATGTGCATAACACTTAAAATCGATGCACACATGTTATTTTTGGTCATGGAATGTTGGTTAAAGGTTTTGGAAAAGTCATGGAAAATCTTAACTGGAAAGCTGTATGAACGCTGTAGGAATCTCTAAAGATTTCTGCTAAAATATCAGTGTGATGTGAAATGGGATTAATGAAATTTCAAAGACTGGAGTTGTCTGCTGCAGTTAGGTCAACTGATATCACTTCAACAAGCTAGTCTAAATGGACCCAACTCTAAGACAGATCATAAAAATACATAAAACACACTTTATAAAAGAGAACGTGTTAGTAAGGCAGCTACACACTTACAAAAAGACCAGGGCTGAATAAAGGAAACACCGTAGAACCTCAAACACTCAATGAGTAGAGTCTGACAAAGGCATGAGTGAAAAGCAGAGTAAATGAAGCGTATAATTACTGAGTGAAGGCAGCTGTGTTGATTAACAGATGAAGAACAGGTGTGCAAAGTGCTGAGATGGTTCAGGGAATGATTGAATTTAGAATATAAGTAGGTCAAACCCAAATCTGAAAGGTTAAATGAAAACAAATCTTAACTAAGAAAACTCAAAAATACAAGCAGCTGGGGAAAAAAACTAAAAACATGCAGATAAAGGAATTAAACTACAGCATAAACTCCAAAACTGTAATAAAAAAAATAAAAGTAAGGCTAAATCACCTAATAACTTTATCTGCAATTCAAATGAATGCTGTGAAAGACTTGAGACTGATGTCAGTTTTGAATTTCGTGATTATTCCAGCAGATGTATTATTAGAGGGCGGTCTGGGATTTCCTGTTCGGCATGCTGCTGAAACCAGATAAGCAGAATAAAGGGAAGCAAGGACATTTTTGGGAAAAAATTCGGAAAACCCGAACATAGAAGAAAATGTTTTTTGTTTGTTTTTTGCTGCATGGTGATAACATGACCCCACCCCAACAGAAAAAAAAAAAAAAAATCAGATTTTGAATTTTCATCACATCTTAAGCCAATTATACTAAATACTGGCCAAATTATTAGGTACATCCCTAATATTTACATTTGAAAACATCCAGGGAATTTCATATAAATATATTTAAAAATGTCCTGTTATAAAATGAATGTTAAGCTGTTTTAAAAAGCAGCAATGTGCTTTGGGTTGAACTGCAGTCGCACTAGCTAGTAGCTCATCAAACCTGTAGGACGTTAACTCCATTTCTCCAAACTGAGGCTGTCCAGGAAGCCATGTACACTAAGCTAGTGATTATTTACAACTTCCACCAGGAAACACACTTCAACATAGCCTGAAAAATCCCTTCAAGAGGCCCAATTAACCAGCGGTGGAAGAACAGGACTTCCTGGAGCGCCGTTTATTGGAGCGACTGATGCTTCATTAGCTAAGGCTATTGAGCATTAAAGGCATCTGAAAACAGGCGATGAGACACTGATCCTGCCTGCTGAAGGCAGAGAAAACACCGATCAGATGGTGCCTCTCATTGTCTGCTCAGGTGTAATGATTCAGTTTGTGCACTGCTCCCGGGTTAGCCGCCGAACGGTTGGTTAGCCGCATCGTTCTCAGCAAATTAGACAGGTCGCTTCTACTGAGTGGAGGCAGGCACATTCATTTCAGAAAATATCCGGAACTCTCATTAGATGGCACTGTGTGCTCTGCAGCCGCCGTGGAGGGGGAAACCAGGGAAACTCGGTTATTTCTTTTCAGTTTCAGGAGAACAAAGATTGGTTTTTATCTGTCAGATATCATATGAAGTGGTGAAAAAACAGCTCTATCTGTAGGCATGTTGAAAAGAATATTGTATTTTATTGCTGCTGGAATCAGAAAAGAGAGTCATTGCTTCTGATGTATCAAACACAAGATCAGGCGAATTGCTGCTGGAAAGGGATTCATATCTGTAACATCAATGTGCTGGACGACAATGAAAGAGAGTGAGAGAAAATAGGAGAGAGAGGGAGAGAGTTTTTCCACGGCAAGACGAGTGAGCAAGAGATGAAAGAGGTTACCACTGACTGTATCAGAAAAGGCCCAGATCCAGTGATACAAATCTCTTTGCATATATTGCAAACCCTACAGATAGAGCCGTTATCGATGCATTGCATTGCTGATGCCGCTGCTTCTAATTAACTCTGTTTTTGCAAACAAAATAAGTGCAGAAGCACGAGCAGCCACGTCTGGGAGCGGCGCGTCAATCGGAGACAGCAGGGCTGAGAGTTACAGCGGGACGCCGAGGGAAACGGGCGACCGAGCAGATGCCGCACCGCAGAGGGGATAGAGGCGGCAAGATGGAGACCGATGTGAATTCTAAGACGTTGATCAGCTTTCTGGACCAAATTAGCGTAAAAACATTTCATTCTGAGAAGGATGAATGAAAGATTTGGCTGAAAGTTGATAACCTGATGAGGAAATCAGCGCAGCAGAGGAGTTTATAGACTCCTGCTGCACCGAGCGTGACTGTGCACCAAGGAAGTGGCTGAAAGGACGAGGAGAGGGGATGCGTTGATCCTCATCAGCTGGAGCCTTTAAAGGAGGAGGATTATGGGACAAAAGCATTAGTAGGGCTAATCACTAACAACTCTATATGTGTGAGCAGTTAGTCTGTTTGTGTGTAATTATGCTAAATAGATACAGCAGTCTGTGTCCTCCCACAGAAAGTTTTGACAAATATCGCTAAATTCCTCTTCGGTATGACAATGCATTTTGTGAAGAAGGCAGCAAACACCAGGAATGTCTCCGAAAACTGACTTTGCTATGCCCGAGGTCCCTGGACCGGTATTGGTCCATCAGAACGGCGGAAAAAGAAACATTAATTGATGTATTGATCGCACTTGAAAGATTCAGCCAGACACCGAGGCGTTACGTCACAGTATGGAGCCTGCAGCGCTGTCATCACCTGCTGAAAAGCTGCAAAGTGAGCTGAGCTGCTCTACTCTTCACCTCCTGCTGCGATGCAGGCAAAGGAGCTCTCATAAGGGTGCATGAGCGTAGTGCATGCAGCAGATTGACCGGTCCAGATTGCTTGACACGCAATTGTGGCCAATGATCCGTGGCCAAAAAAAGGTTGGGGGCCACTGTACTTTGGGTTTGGAGCACCACCAACTACATAGCTTGTTAAGGAAAGGAAACTGAATTTTGGGGGTTGGTTTGGTATCAAAAAGAGAAGCAAACGAGCCAATTCTCTTTAAAAAAAATAAAAAAAACCCCATTGAGGACAGATTAATATTCTGCTATAAGTCCACGGACAAACAAAATGTGGGCGCTCCTATCAGTCCAACAGCGAAGCATCTTAAGTCGTAGGGTTGCATCTCAGCCAACAAAGTCCTGCAGAAAATAACGAGATGTTCTTCATCTGCAGTTTGAGAAGAGTGGGACCCATTCACAGTTTAGCCTCAGGACGTATTCATTAATGAAGAATGGTACCTAAACATCCTCCGAGGGGAACTCCCAATCATCCAAGGACGGTTTGGTGATGAATAAAGCCTCTCCAGCATGAAGGCTAAAGTAGAACTAAACATCTAAATGTTGGGTCCATGTCTCGGACTCTCTTCAGACCTTAACCCATTGAGAACTTGTGGTCAATCCTCAAAAAGGTGAGCAGACAAACAAAACCCCATAAACTCCAACAGGTGGTTACACCACAACATCAGGCCTCGTTAAATATGGACCAACACTGCAAATAATGACTTTTTGCATAAACTTGACCTAGTGGTCAATAAAAGCCTTAGAAACATTTGTATTTATGTTTCAGTAACCATAGAAACGTCTGACACAAATATATAGAAACATTAAAGAAGTAAACTTTGTGGAAACCAACTCTTTTGTTAACTTTGACCATGACTAATGCTCTAGCCAGCTACTACTAGGTCTGACTAAAACATAGTGTCTTTGTAGATCCTAAAATCAGGCACAAATCAGATCCTTTCCTTTTTAACAAACTCCTTTGTCTCATTCTCACTTCCGTCCCTCGACACACCACACACAGAGAGTCGAGGACTCACCCTGCAAACCCTCCCAAGACGAGCCGCAAATTTCCTGTACAGTTTGTCGGTCGACGTCTGTGAAGCGTAAGCTGCATCCGCTGCCTTGCAGCAGAGAAATGCCCTCCAAGCATAATTGCTATGGATCTCCCCGCTGCATAAATGGCGTTATCACAGTTTGTCTAATTGTGAAAGCTGTGATCAGCATAAAGAAAGCCTCTGAGTATGTGTGTGTGTGTGTTTGCAAGGTTGGCAAGTGATGCCTTCCATCTTGTTCCCAACGCCTTGCTTGATTCATCATCATGAAAGTAATTAGCACAAAGGTCAAATTTGTGTAAACAGTGAAAATGGACTTGGATGAGGTTCCTTAAGGATCGTGATACCTCTGTACAGGAGCTGCTAAATATATGTGTGGGACAAGCCAAGCATGACAAGATGCTCGGATGCTTCCAGCTTTTGGAAGAACTTTAAAACGTCGCATTTATGAGAACAATACAATAAGGATGAGGGTGGATTGGCGACTCAGATGTCTTTCTCATGAGGAGGAGGTCAAGAATCCAGACATGTGAGTGGCTGCCAAGAGAGAGAGACACACTTGGTACCCGCCTGACCACGCCCCCTCCTCCTTTATGAGTTCTGGACCATGCATGGTACGGTCCCATTCAGGGGAGGGGGCATGCTGCGGCCCCTTCCCCGGGGTTGAGGACCAGGACCTAGAATTGCTGCACGGTTCAGACAGAACCGATTCTACGTTCCAGAATCGGTAGAACATTTGGTGAACCCATATGAAGTTACTATTTGACAAAAACTTTATTGTTTTCACACAAATCAACTCTATGAGTAACCCTCCACATCCGTTTGTGGTTTTAGTGATGAATATCCAATAAGAAGTGTCAAAAAGAGTTTTTACAAAGTTTTTTTTTTTATTGTAAAAAGACGCTTTTATTTTTCTGAAAATGTCAATTTTTGGAGACACAAGGGGTTTTTTTGCGACAAAAAGCTGAAGGTGAGAGAAAACACGCATACACATAGATCCTAATTAGCGTTAGCATTGTAGGACAGCTCTTACTTTTCTGAATCATTAATGAGTCATTTTATTAAAAGTAAGACAACGACTTGCAAACTTTCAAGATTTGTTTATTGATTTTATCGAGAGAAACTGAATGTAGACCTTACAGGACAAATAAGCTAACAGCTAGCCTAAATCAAACCCAGATCAAAGTGTATTGCTGCAGTCTTAAAGGCACACTAGGAAGTTTTGACCTGTTTTTAGCACCCCCTAGTGTCTGTTTTAAATCACTGTCGTAAAAACGTTAGCATTGTCTTTGCTCAGAAACACCTAAATCTAAACTGTTGAAATGTCTCCTCAGCCTCCTACTGGAGCGGTTCATCACTCATTCAAAGAAATCAGCTGTGTTCAAGCAGGGAGAGATTTTAAAAAATCAGGAATCATGAACTAAAAACACTCTGGTGCTAGCATAACAGCTAGCCACATTGGGTTAGCCTAACCCTCGGGAGATACGTGACTTTATGAGACTTCAGGGCCCCGAACCGGAGACTCAGAAGTTGCAAACGTGGTATTCTGGACACAAGCAGCAGATGGGGATGAGTGACTTTTCATTAACCTGTAAAGGGACATATTAGCACATACTGGCTCAATTTACAAATATAAAAAAGTTACATAGTGTGCCTTTAAAGCAGCTTATGTCCAGTAAATTTCTTGCTTTAATTTTAACATCATTGTATAAACCTTTAAAAATCAGTAATTTTCACACACTGTAACTAGCTGTTAGCTGATGAATTCTGACAAACACAAACGGTCATTTCTCCAAACCAAGGCAGTTTCATGGAGGAAAAAAAAAATCAATAAAAAGATCATGAAACTTTCAAAGCTTGTCCAAAAATAGTAACGGCGAATGCGGTTCTGATTCCTGCTGTTATTTTTTGCTTTTTTTTTTTTTTAAAGCACCTCACCCTATAAAAATGTGTTCCTCGACTGCCTGTTTAAAGTTAGTTCTGAGTAAAGTTGCAACATCCCCACTTTGCTCGCTAATGTTAATAGAATTGGGATTCGTACTTTTTCCAGCAATTAAATATTCTTAAATTTGATAAAGCGGAATGCCTCAGGTGAAGAAAAGTGATGACTTATTCATTTCACCTCCTGAATTCACCTTTTTACTGAGCTTTAGTGTCTGTTTTTGTTCTCTGTGGAGGCTATATCTCTTTCTCCTCATTGTGTCTCGGACTGAAACGAGGCGGTCCATAACTTTAGTCTAATTATCTAGACTAGTGGTCATCGAGATGTAAAGATGGTCTATTTTCTGCATTGGGTTGCTATGATGTAAACATACAGGGCTAAAGTTAAATTGTGTTCGAAACAAAGTGATTCATCTCTTCAGAAGAAATAGGAGATAACTGATCGCCTGTAAATGAAAGGGTCTATGGCGAAGGTGCCCTTGAGAGACGTGTGTGTGTGTGTGTGTGTTCAGTGTGTGTGTGTGTGTGTGTGTGTTAACCCAGCAGGTGAGGCAGGAAAAGTAGAGGGAGGTTTGATGTCTCCCACACATAAACCATGATTAACACAGTTGGGTTTCAAAGATCTGAGCGGCGCCAAGGAATAGCGCTTAACGGCACTCACGCAAGTACACACCGGCGTGCTCGATAGTGACGCGCGTACGGCGACCGCACACGCATCCGGAGACGAGGGAAGACGGGCAGAGAGGAGAAAAAGAGGCGCTAAATGACTGCCACGCTACGCGTCTTTAGATATGCCACATTACAAATCATTACGCTCTATTCAGTCTCCGCCGTCAGACAATAGCTCTCACTTCAAAACAATTAGAGCGCAATGACACAAACCCTTGATGAAAGCAGCGCTGTTCGTTAAAAGGACTGAAAATGATACCAGTGATTTATGTAGAGACATGGGAGAGCCACGTTTTCCAACAAAAGCCAATTGACCCCCGCCGCCGCTGCCGCCACCTCCTCCACCAACCCCGTGGACCCACACTTGTGTGATTGAACCGTGGCGTAATCTGTCATTCAGTGTCGGGCACGGCCACGATTTCATTACAATAGGAATTAATGTGGGAAAAAGCAATTATTTCACTCCCATAATGCACTACTTCAGCACAACGGTGACCTTTCCGTCTGTGATTGTTCATTTTCAAAAAACCGTTCTCGGTGCTGAATATACATGAATATCAACAGTCTGAGGATGGAATATTTAATTTCACCTCTCGCCTTTTTTGTGTGTGTGTGTGTGTGTGTGTGCGCGTGGAGGGTAATGAAACTACTTTAAGGTTCTTAAAAAATCAGCAGCGTGCAATCTGTGGGCTGATTGAACATCAGTCAATCACGGGCGCGGTGAGGTATACGACATGCAGTTTATTAGTTAGCTTAATTAGTTCCCTTGTTCCATTTTGCATTGAATAACAAAACAACAGATTAAATGTCAGAAACAGATGAATATTTTTTTGAATACACGCCAAAATAATTGCTTTTGGAAAGCAGTTTGAGGGCTATGGTTACTTATCTGGAAAAGGGTGTATGACGGAAAAGGTTTTAAATAAAGTGTTCATTGAGACTCCTTCACCTTCAGAACATGATTAGATTGAAACTGTGATGTGCAACAAAAAATAGCATTCCCATCCCTCTCTGCTGTGCTTCAGCAAATCTTTCCCTCCCTCTCTGCTGTCCTCGCCTCGCCTTCTTCCGCTTATCCGGGTCGCGGGGGCAGCATTCTAAGTCGGGCAGCCCAGGCCACCTTCTCCCCGGCCAAGTCCACCAGCTCCTCAGCTGGGACGCCCAGGCGTTCCCAGGCCAAACTGAAGATGTATTTCCTCCAGCTTGTCCTGGGTCGACCTGGGGGCCTCCTGCCGGCAGGACATGCCCAGAACACCTCCCGAGGGAGGCGTCCAGGAGGCATCCTTACCAGATGCCCGAACCACCTCAACTGGCTCTTTTCGACATGGAGGAGCAGCGACTCTACTCCGAGTCTCTCCCGGATGTCCGAGCTCCTCACCCTATCCCTAAGGCTGAGCCCGGCCACCCTGCGGAGAAAACTCATTTCAGCCACTTGTATCCGCAATCTCGTTCTTTCGGTCATTACCCAAAGCTCATGACCATAGGTGAGGATTGGGACGTAGACCGACCGGTCAATCGAGAGCCTTGCTTCCGCACATCTTTCCCTCCCTCCTCACTGTATTTCAGCAAATGTATTCTTCCCTCTCTGCTGTGCTTCAGCTCTCTCCAGTAATTTATCCACAGTGTGTTGCTGCCACATGGGGGCAGTCTCACAAGCATGTAAAACATGTTAAAATGATCCACTCCGGATCGGGTTGGTATCATTGTGGTAGCTTTATTTCACCGTGGAAACAACATGTGCCTTATTTCTGTCAGATACACATATTATTGTAAAATTTCCCAGCAGCCATTGTTCACATTTCATTCATTATTTCTTGCCTTTAAACATTTTTCAGGCCTTTTCCTCTTCACGACAGCATCAGACGTATCAGTTCTCTTGTGCTATCTTTTCACCAATCAGCATGTGACCTATACATGTTGTCAGCATGCAAGTCCATTTGCATCGGTTGACTACCCACAGTCCTTCACTCAGTGGAGGATGAAATTAACACAAATGGACACCTCAATCACACAAGCACACATTGAATCCTTGCACAGGTTACTGTCACACAACCACTGGCCAGTAGCAATGACAATGGAGGCAGTGACACAAACTGACACCAGTTACAGAAAGTCCTTGTGGGTTTTGAAGTTTGCAAACTGCTAATGGTGGCTAAAATTGGTTCTGCTGACTTGCTTTTCTTGCTCAGAGTTTTACACACAACTGCTGCTGAGGAAAGCTTGACCAAAAGCCAAAGTGGTGTTACCAGACAAAGGCACACATGTAAAAGTAGGTGTGTATTTTTCATAATTTAGTGGTTTTTTTAACTTTAGAAATAATATGCAAACCATACAACCTCAAAAAAGCTTCGTATAATTTATGAAAAAATGTCAGTTCAGTTTAAAATTTTCACAATTACACCAATATTACTTTATTTAAAATATATTTTTACAAATTTTTACCATTGATCATTAGTAATGAGATAAGTGCTTTAAAATTTCAATAAAGGACATTTAAAACAACACAAATTTAGCATAAATCATCAGGAATTTCACACAAAACGTAGAAATACCATATTTGACCTCTGTAACGTCTACCTCTCCCGCCAATCAGAGCCATTTTGCCCTGGGACCTCTGATGCTCCATCCAGCTTTGTAAAATTGCACTTTTCTGTAACATATAGTTCACGTCTCCCGGGAAATTAACCTTACGTGTTGGAAAGGAAATTGAAGCAGCCAAGTTTTCTTTCTCGGTGGCTCTAAAGTGACAAAAAAAATGGAATTATTTGTACTCAAAAACATAAAAGGCCCTTTTCAAAAACAGCCATTTTAATAATTAACAGCAAGGTTTTTTTTTTTTAAAAAAGGAGAAAAGAATTGAAGTTTCTTTAGAAAATAGTTGAAGTTTTAATCAGACGCTCGGATGCCCGAGGGGCCCTGGCAGCTTGTCGCCACACAGTGAAAAACTGCTTCCTGCCGTCTCCTCCGACTGTTTGCGTTGCCCCTCACTGAGCGGCGTCCTTTTCTCAGTCTTCTCTCCGTTTGATTTCTCAAAGCTTGTCAACTCGGGCCCCCGGCTTGTCCAAGAGACTGCAAGCCATTAAATATTCACCGGTTCTCATCAATTGCTCCCCCGGTCCTTTTGGAGGATGGAGGGGAGAAAAAAAAATGACAGTGAATTATTTAGGGCCCAATCAGAGCTATTTCTGGCAACTGCCTTGACTTAGATGAGGTGGCGCAGCGGGTTTCGCTGTTTGTGTGTTTTGATGTGGTGGCTCCATTAACTCCATGTCCATCCTTAGCTGTCATAATCACAGGCATTATACCATTATGTAGGGGTCATCAAATGCCTACTTTTCTCCTGACTGCAATTCCCCAACACTGCTGCACAGCTCAAAGACTTCAATGCATCAACTAAATCGCCATATTATGTTCTGCAGGAAGATTTTTTTCTCTCCGTCTCTCTCTCTCACGCCAGATAAGGAGCCAGAATGTCCCTCCAGAAGAAATGTGCAGAGATTAAAGAGGTTTTATACGTCTCCCATACAGTCTACTCCCTTTTAGTTTGACAAAAAGAATGGGTGGGGAAAAAAAAGTTGAGTTTAAAAGTTTTGCACAAGGACTTCCTCGTGCATAGGGTGTTGGGGAAAGGGGAAAAAATGAGATCTCAAATGAAAATGAATGAAGCAGAAGACGTTCAGTCTTGAACAGATCATTTTAAAACGAACGGATTGCGGATGATTTTCTTTTTAAAGCGACAGTTCAAGGGGAACAATGATGAGGAGGAAATCAGAGAGCGGGAAAAAGGCGGGGGATCGTCTTAACAACGCTTGGCTGAAGCCATGAGGATTGTACTCCCTTCACCGGGTCAAAGAGGTCTTACTCTCCCCCCCTCACGTCCAAATATAGCAACATCTGAGGCTAAATCACCCTGTAGAAATGTCACTTACAGATAAGAACTATGAGCTGCCTGCTCATTATTCGGAATGGGGGGGGAAAAAGTGCAGCGAAGTGTGAAATTTCAACATTGGTACCAGAGCTGGTTGGACACTGACTGCTCAATGAGAAGCGCTGAGGTTACGGGACGGACTTACAAATAAGGTCTTACTGATCAGGTCAGATATAAACTAATAAAGTAACAAGAAAAGGGTTTAATGTTCAGGAGATTAGAGATAACACATCCAGTCATGTGACGACTTATTGGTGTTTCTAGAAAAGTCCAGCCAACGTCTTTGGTTCATAGCATTAAGATGAAGGTTTGGGTAAGGGTTCGCACACCCATCAAGCTCATTTAGAGCTTTTCCCTTCATCTAATTGCTACAGCAAACAGTCTCCAGAGAGTCCTAAACCTTTATTGATGCTTGAACAACCAATTCAGTTGGGTTAATGAACACTCAGCAGTAAAAATTCTCATAATATTAAAAGTACAAGACGTGAACAGGAAAAAGATGTGTTGCCGGACGTCCAAATGACTAAAACTAAAGTAGATTTAGCAGATTACTGGTCAGTCTATATACAATATCCTTTGCAGAGTTAACAGTTAACATTTGATGAAAAGTACAAAAACCATCCAGTAGATTAAAGCCAATTAAAGGCTGTGAAAGTTAGAAAAATACACCAATATTTAAAGTTATGTGTCTACAAAGTACTATTCCCCAACGTCTTTCATTCAAGAGTTAAACTAAGAGCAACGTATTGAAAAACAGAGTTCTGTGCAATCTATCAAGATCTTGTCCAATCAGTATAAGCACTCAAAGTATCTCAATATCTGTAAAATTGGCGGAGTTGTACCCATTTTTGTGTTGGCCAAGTTCATGATGCTAACCTAAAAGCAACACTCCATCAAGATTTAAGCTAATACATGTCTTTAATCTGTAGAGCTCAGAATATTGAGAATGACTCTCAACTACCAACACAGAAATGACAAAGCTCCTTGGATTGGAAGCGAAACGTCTTCCAAGAACCAAAACAGTCCAGTTGCCGTCATTCAAACCCGTTTTTTGTTTGTTGATTGGCTGTTGTGGCCATCTTGAATTAGATCGACTCTACAAGTTGACTGGTTTTAGTTGTACAATGGATGATTACTTTCAGATTTTTTTCACAAACTTCATCAAGTAGTTTGAGAGAGATGTTAACGCCAACATTTAGTTGCAACATTTTTTGTAGAATGTCATGTTAGAAATGACTCTTTGCAACAGTCACACCAAATTTGATCTTAATTGCTGTAAAACTGAATAATTAATAGCTATATGTTTTGCTACGATTAGCTGTGGCGCCATTTTGAGCTGAACTGACATCAAAGTTCAGTTTAGGGTTTTTGGTTTAGGTGTTAGTGATGATTCTAAATTTCCAACGCACCAAATTTGAGCTCAATACCCGTCAAAACCGACTGTTTGTACCCATTTTAACATTTAGTAACTAAGAATGTTCAGCTGAGACGGCCATTTTGACTCAGGAGATATTTTACAAACAAACAAAAAGGCAAAAACATGTTACCTAATTGCATGAGCATTTTCCATCCTAAACACAATTAAGCTGATGAAGTAAGTCCACAATAAACTTTCAAAGGATTTGTCTTATTTGGTGCTTATTTTATATGATGACTCAGGGGTGGGCCCAAAGCCGTATAAAGAGAAAGTTACGACACGCTTTGAACTCGCCGACAGGCAGTAACGCGGTTCGTGTATCCATCAATAGTTCCAAACAGCTCAGTGCTGTCAGTCAGTCAGAGCGGTTTCTGGCAGGACAGAATGCTAAAATTATTATTTTCTCATCGCCCGAGCAATTTTCTGTAATTATTCCCTGCTGAAAAAACCAGCATAGACCAGCATATGCTGGTTACCAGCATATGTTGTGTTTTGGTGCTGGTATGCTGGTCCATAGTGATCCATTAGTTCAACCAGCACCAAACCAGCATACACCAGCACCAAACATCATACACCAGCACCAAACCAGCATAGACCAGCATTGACCAGCAAAGACCAGCAAACAAATCATGATGGTCTTGATTTATATGCTGGTCAATGCTGGTCTATGCTGGTTTGGTGCTGGTTTAGCAGGTAGACCAGCATGATTCAATGCTGGTCAATGCTGGTCTATGCTGGTTGAACTAATGGATCACTATGGACCAGCATACCAGCACCAAAACACAACATATGCTGGAACCAGCTATGCTGGTCTTTTCTGGTTTTTTCAGCCGGGAATTGACCAACAGTGTACAGCGGTTACCACACAGCTGCTTCATTTAAACATTACTAGCCGGTTGACATGATTAATTTACTAAAACTGACTACATGAAAAATCACTACTGACTTATTTTGGTACGGAGCAGTCAGCTAACACTTCACAGTGTCAAAAATCTTGTAATTTTGTCAACTTACATTAAAAAATAGCTCTGAAACAACGAGAATGAACAGCACTCTATGGGGGAACTATTGGCGTCTGGACTTTGTTTGGAACTATTCAGAGCTCCATGACCAACGTTACTTCCGCATCCCATTCTTTCTATTGAAGCCTATCGAAGTGTCCGAACTCTGTATCTCAATGACGCTGGATGGGCCATATCATAACCGGTATTACCGGTAAATTTTTCTGGCCCAGGAAAAAAATTTTCATGAGATGCTAATTCCCTGACATAACTACGTTATGCTCACATGTGTTATGCAGCATGAAATTGTTAAAGTTATGAAGGAGTGCAAGAAGCTTAATGGAAGAAACACCTCTAACTTATTTCACCATCTCAAGCCTCTGCACCCAAGTCTGGACCAGGAGTATCTGAAAGCCTAGGAAGTAAGCTAACAGCAGCTAACTCTAAAAACTAAAACAAAGCGAGCTAGTTCATCATGACGTCGCCAAGTCCAGTTCTGGACTGTATGACTGAAAAGGTTACAACAAATTTTACTCGGTTATATTACTAGTGGGGCAGCAGTGGTTCAAAGCGCTTTGTCTTGCAACCGGAAATGTTGTGGATAGGTCCGCTCCTCTTCCTGGAGCTGCACGGGAGGTGCTGCGCTAATTCGCAATGGATTTAAAACATTTTTTTCAATACTCTTTATTTAGCATTTTTCTTACTACAACACAACATATAACAACAAAAAAGGGGCCATTACATCATATGCATTGTACATGATATGTATCACAACAAAATTAAGTATTAAAGTTGCTCCGCTTCTTTAGTAATATAGGCAAACCATTATGTCCAGCGCTTATTGCATATGTGTCCTTTGATACATAAAGAATACACTGAGTGTATCTCCTCTACGAATCCTTTCCATTGGTCAGTCCGAGGTGGATCGATCTTAAGCCCTTTTCCATGCGATCATCAGAACTTTAAAAAGATAAGTATCGTCTCTTTGGACCACCTCACCAGGTTATTAACCTAGCAAGATTATCTTAGGATCTTTAGGGATGACATAACCCATTATCCTTCTAATACTACAAAGATATTTGTCCCAAAATAGTTCGATTCGCGGTGGATTTTATTACCTAATGACAGCTTTGGTGAACACAAGAGGTGGACTCGGTCCGTGGACCGCCTTCCGAGTGTCCCTGGTTTATGCTGTCAAATGAATAACATAAAAATATATATATTGTACTTTGTTATATCGTCAGACTTATCAAGAACACCCCCCCCCCCCCCCCC
>SSNR01000014.1:2366200-2399551 GCA_006937965.1 Callopanchax toddi
CCCCCCCCCCCCCCCAGTGGCACGTTTCCTGTACATCAGTTGTTTTTCCCCCCTCATTTAAACCTCCACCTCTCAGAGTCAGTTTTCCTCTAAATATTCCATCTCTCAAAGCTGTTAGGAACTTCATGTTTTCAGCTTGTAAATGTAATTTTATTTACTCGTGCCCTCATAAATAATCAGTTAATGTTTAGAGGAAAGTGTCACGGGCGATGACAAAGCACTCCGACGCTTAACTATTCATTATTACTTCCTCCGTCTGCTGCAAATCATGTTCTGCTCAGGAGCCACTTATTTAACGGGACCTAATACATCAAAGTGTAACCTTCTTGGTTCGGTGCCAGACATCCAACGGTGGCTCACAGGTCAGCGGCGTGGTTTTAGTTAGAGGTCACATCAAGACAAGTGGAGGCAACGTTGGAGGTCATCCCTCAATGTGCGACCACATAAGAATGGCGGGGTTTTATTTATTTTTTTGGGCGCTAAACTCCCTTAAGTCTGAGTAATGAAAACAACTAACATCTCTAATTACCGTCCTAAATCAGACCTCAATACGCCTCACATTGATTTGATAGACTGCTTGAGTTACGAGCTGCTCCCGATCGAACCGTGTAAAAGACTTCAGCGCGCTGAGGCTGCCAGCCTCATGCGGGGGGGAATAAATCTGAGGAATATGCACACAGTAAAAGCCCTGTCATCAACTCGGGGAGGTCCGGTGGGACTCGTGCATCTGGCAGACGCCTACAGCTTCCGTCGGGTCTGAGTGTTAACGCTAATTACCTAATCACTCAGTATGAATCCGGCTCATCAGCGGCATTCATCACGGCTGGAAGTGATATTTATAAATACCAGGTTTGCTGATGAATACAGGTATTTACGAGGTGTCTCGCCTGACCCTGGCTGATATGACGACTCGTCTGGCAGAAGACTCTCTGCGGGGTTCTGCTTTTTACAGACGGGCTCAGAAAAATTAGATTCAATAGGACCATTCTGAAAACATCAACTTTGAAAAAAACCGAAGCCAAGGCAAATGGTTTTGATGTATAAACTCTGTTAAAAGTGTAAAAAGATTATCCCAGAAAATGTTAAAGCTGCAGCCAGTTGTCTATTAGTGTCACCATGGTAACCACACAACAGTTTTTCATTTAATTTATTGTGTATTTGAAAAGGTTTGGTGTCAAGTATTGACAAATAACATAAGCTACAACACTTATTAGTTCATTTGTAATGCACATTTCAAAAACGTCTAAAAAGACTAAAAATGTAAGTCTCTGATAAACAGCTGCTGTGTAAAAACTAGAAATTATTTTGGGGATTTTCTTGAACTGAGAGCATCAGAAGGTGCTGATGGTAACACATGCAAATCTTTACGTTTCTACAGTGTTTTATGTAGGAGATATGACAAGTTAAAAATACCCTTCAACTCCAGTTTTCAGACATTTTTTTGAGTTAAAATATATCCAAAGTCTACTGGAGCTCGGGTGTGCACTGGTTGCATTCTGAAGGTATTTGGGAGGAAACCATCAGTCCTACAGCAGAGAAAGAGGACAAAAATAGCTATGTTTTGATGTATAATTCATAAATGTATAGACAATACTGTGGGTGTAAGGGGAAAAAAAACATCTGAAATTTTTAGACGGTTTTAAAGTGACATCAGCAACCTTCAGTTAAAAAAACTGTGGAAAAAAATCTAATTCAAAAACAGTGAATAATATCAAGATATCAGTTCAGTCAAGTAAAGTTAATTCTCTCTGACCCGGTGAATTTTTAAATTATGTTATTTCTGCAAAGTCCACCTGAACTGCAGCGCTCCAATGGGGGTGGGGTTTTCTCACCTGTCATGTGGGGGAAATGTCTTATATTACATTGTAAAATGTATGGGATACGGTTTGTGCCAAAAATATCAACTAAAATATACAGTCACACACAAAATATATCAAAATAAAGCAACCAAAAAAGAACATTTTAGAAGTAAAAGTGTGAAATTTAAAAGCACAAAAAAACTATAAATAAAATAAACTTATTCCTGTAGAAAGATTTATTTTTCTAAACCAAAAACTTTTTTTCCCTCTTAGCAATTAATAATTTATTTATTTATTTGACACCAACTTTTTTGTCTCCGCTATAGTCAGACCAATTAGGCTTTTATTCTGAAGGGCACGTTTTGATTGTGCTTCACCTCGGTTTTGCTTCTGCTCTAAGTTTTTGCTTTTGAAAGAAAGTCTCAGTGGGAGGGGCTTTCCAGCACTTTAATCTAATTGGTTGCGAGGGCTTGGAATAGGTGGCTCCATACCTATAGCAAACAGCTAGAGCTACCTATTCCAAGCCCTCATAACCAATGAGATTAACGCACTGGAAAGCTCCTCCCACTGAGACTTTCTTTCAAAATAAAAAACCCAGAGCAGAAACAAAACCGAGGTGCAGCAAAAGCAAAGAGCTGTTGGCAGAACCAAAACATGCCCTTCAGAATAAAAGCCTAAATGTCTGAATGAAGCAGAATTAAGTGAGAACCAAAAACGTGTGTCAAAGAAATAAAATGTGAATTGTTAAGAATTAAATATTTACTTATGAATAAGTTTAATTTGTTTTTAGAGTTATCTTTTGAATTATTTCACACTTTTGCTTCTGAAATGTTCTTTTTGGTTGCTTTATTTTGGTATATTTTGTGTGCGACTGTATTTTTTGGTTGATCCTTTTGGCACAAATCTCATCCCATACTACCACTACCAAAGTGCACTATGCCAGAATGAACCCCACATTTCAAAGTCTGATTTGGATGTCCATGAAAACTGAGAACAGAATGGACGAATAGAATCAAACAAACTTTTTAGGGGTATTTATAAATGTTTAATGAACAAATGAGCATCAGCTTCCCATAGAGAAATAATCGCCAGTGTTTTATTAAGCAGGCAACACGAGATGAATGAGAGACTTGTTCAGGAGGACAGAGTGAGGACAAACAGGAAAACGACAGGCAGGAAAAAGGGAGCATCTCCTTCCACGCTGTGCTGTGGGGAGAGATGCAGCGGTGACAAGAGAAATGTTAACCGGCCTGTACTTTGGAATAACAATACCCAGGGCTGGCAGGCAGATAGCTGGTGACAAAGCCTTCCCTTGACTGAGGCCCGGAGGACAGGGATAAAAAATGAGCCTGCGCTCGTCCTCCCGGCGCGACCCGCCGCGGCACCGCTTGCGCACAAGCAAACACAAGAGCTGAAAAACAAATAACACAAATAGCAGCATGCCCCGATGACATTTCTCTGACAAAAGTACAAAGCGCGAACACCTACGTGCCTATAAAAAGCAAACACCTCTCCACCTGCGTTCCACATCTTCCCTCTTTGTTTGATCCGATGCAAAACACGGCAGAGGGATTAAGCAGTTTGCAGCGATGAGGTATCTCCTCCTGCATCGCTGCTGATCTGCTCTTAATGCCAGGTAAGTACTCTGCCAACGCATGACCCCATCCTTCGATCGCTGTCCCCAACTGATCCGCGAGACGTGCTCGCAAAAAGACACAATCTCGCGCGCGGCCATGCCGGGGAAGACAATAGCAATTTGGAGATAGCATCTGGGCAAGCCCGGGCCACAATCTCCTCAACGTGAGTGATGTCTGCTTATTTCCTCCTGGGGGATAAAAAGAGCTGAGGAGTCTTGCAGAGGCTTCGACCACGAGGAGTAAAATCATTACATAGCTTTACAGAGCAATAGTACGTTGTCCCTGACTCCTGTGGGGAGAATATAAATAAGGCGAGAAAAGAAAAACACATCGACCAATACAGGCATTCCAGGGACATTAATATATGGCGAGGATACTCAGGAGATGCTTCTGTAAACCCGAATACTTCTTACAGTGAGAATGACAGAAAAATGTATAGAGACAGCACGCGAGGGAAAATACAACAAGGGGATGTCGCTAACGATAACAAGAGTCTATGACAGATCTGACAAGGAAAAAAAAAAGACATAAAACTTTCAAGCGATGTGACTCTTTGCTCCATCAGTGAATGAGGCCTCCACAATCACATTTATTGACAGAAACCTCATGCCTATTTTACTACCCTTGTTTTAAGCATTCAAATGTATTCAGTAGACTAATTTCTAAAGTAGACACTATTCGTTAACATATCTCATGGATCACTGAGTGGGTTTTATTGCACCTTTGAGATATTAATGATTACATGTTCGTATAAAACTTATTAACTTTTAGACTCATCCCAAAAGAAAGATGGCTGCCACAGCTTATTAACCTTAGATAAGACAAATATGGCTATAGGTCATTCGTGTTTAAAGATATCGAGCTAAGATTTGGTGCGACTCCCATCACAAGCTCTATCACTAAACCCAACACAAAGGTCTTTGCTTAAAATGTTAGAATAAATTATTGGAATAAACCCTATTTATTAATTAGACAAAGAACCAATGGATGGAGTTTAATGAAACTTTCCAAAAGTCTTCAATATTCTTATAATTAGTGATACCAGTATTGGTCAGATACTAAGGTTGTGTACTCATAAAAGTACTGGAAATAATACTATTTGACGTAGTGTGAAGCTCAGCTCTCAGTTGAGACAACAGAAGCTAACTGGAGCTAACTCTGAAACAGACAGAGTCAACTTACTTGTGTTGTAGTAATATTAGTAGCAGTAGTAGTTGTTTTTATGTAACAGTAGTATACACACGCTGTCTAAATCCTCAGAGTACGGATGTTTGATTTGGTAAAGTACCAGTAATACGTTCATAATGCCCAATCTAAGCGTTAGCATGTTTAGTTTAGCCGCTAACGTGTTGCTAACAGGTATAGAAGCTGATTAAAGCTTCTACATCAACCTTACTTCAGATTAATGTGACTTTTTACTTCATAGTGAAGCAAACAGCTGACAGATTCTGTCTTGTAACATGACCTGCTGCTAATGATCAAAGTTATTGTGTTCAAAAACTATATTTAAAAAAAGCTAAACTAGAATTTGACTTGTTCATTTCTGTTGTACCAAACCATGATTTAGATCAATGGCATTTATTAGTACTTGCGTGAAGTACTCATACTTATACTGTTTGAGAAAATCTGGTACCAGTGCATCCCTACCGCTAATAACTTTTAGAACCCTATTCAAGATGGCTGCCATAGCTAAATGACCTTAGCAAACACTAAAATGGCTCTAAAGCGGTCAATTTGACAGATGTTTAGCTACAGTTTGGTGTCATAGCAGCTAGCTTGTGCGAGATTGCACATTATATTAGTTTCAAGATTTGACGAAAATGACTATAACCCTATAATCCCTCAACAAAGATAGTCGTTGACTGGTTTGCAATCCTATTATTAAAAAAGTCTATAAAATGTATTAGTGTACGTAGTAGAGGCCTGTTTTTCTTTGGGTTTTATGGTTCCACAGTTAGTACCAGTATGTTTTTTTTTTACCATGAAGGACGTGAGGACTCTATGGACAATTTTCCAGCTGGAGTTATAGCCATCAAAATCTGAATCCTTGTCTTTTAATTAAAGCTTTTTAGCCTCGCATGTTCTTCACAAATCATATCTAACTGGGACGTGAGACCGACATGCCCCGTTTTTCTATTCGTAGCACAAACGCCCATAAATCTTTAAAATAAAAATTTCAAAAGCAGATTTAAAGTATAACCCTGACAATCAATTCTGGTTCGCACGCCGAGTTCACATTAATTCACTCCGCTCTGCACAACAGTAGGCAGCCTTATGATTTGAAATATTCTCATAAGAGATGGGAGTCTGTCGCTGTAAAACTGCTGTAGATGAATAAAATAAAACAGGCTTTTGATAAAGAAAAAAAAGTAAAGTAAACAGCCCGAGGCGGTAGAAATCATTGGCGCCAAGCAGCAGGAAAAAAATGCCAACCCTACAGAAACCGCTCCATCAACAAACTATCAGGAATAAGAAATTTTATTCAAAGACAGAAGATAGGAAAAGATAAAGGGGGAAAAGGAGGTTCTTTTTCTATTTGATAAAACCTGCTGGTAGTTTCAAGAGGCTGAGAATGAGCTGAGACCGAGTAGTAGAAATAAAAGCCCCACAAAAGAACAAATACACGATCAATCACCAGGTTGAATATTCTCTTTGTTATCTAAAAAGTCAACCTAGTTTTGTATTTTAAGGGAACTAACTACTATATCAGGATCATTTGTACCATGTGAGACTAATAACAGCCCAAAGAGCTTCAAAACTAATGATCCCCGTCGTCGTCTTCTTTATCGCCTTCCCTCCTACGAGCCCTCAGGACAGCTGGACTGGAAACAGTCCAACAAATCAAACCAACACCTTTTTTGAAGGTGCCAGAACACAATCCGATCCTCGCCAGACTTTATATCTGTGATGCAGTGAAACAATAGACGTTCGGAGACAAAGAAACAGCTGCATTATGTCCGTCCTTGTCGTATCACATCTGTCTTTGTGGCGTTGACTAGGGAACAACCTCTTTTCACTTGATGCATTTGTCGATGGTTGCCATGCCAGGGATGGCTGGCACCTAATCAAAGCCTGTGGGCACTGGCCATCGGGTTTTCTTCCCTTCTTTGAATGATCACATCATTTTCCCCCCTAAGCTGATTATGTCCGGTACATTATACCACCGTGGTTTTATTGCACATAATAAATATCTGCAGCATGTGTTGACATTTATGCCCCAACTGCAAAACGGGTCTTTTTTTTTTTGTGCTACTATACTTTACTTGAAAAATAGCATACATTTTAGTCATGCAATCAAGTCAACACTATTAAACTGTTGCTTTTGCTTTGTTTGTTTTTTGTGTGTGTGAAACAATGAAGACCTATAGCATTACCCAACCGGATATTCATTATGTTAGAAATGTTTAGGCATCTAATAAAGAAATCCTTTACCAGCATAAATGTCAACTCAATCACCACTTTAAATAATATCTAGTCAAGCATACTTATGTGTATTGATGTTCTATAGAGTTATAAATTTTAAACATTTTTTTAAACAGTTTGCGAAATGACAAAAAGTGAGCTAAAAAGAATATACATGCAACTTTTATCTTTCGTAAAAATATTTATACTGAATCTAGACCCACCGTTTACACTGAGCTAGTGTCTTTTTTTTAGATAAAACTTCGTACTACCGGTAATTCTGAACTCTTACTAGTATAGCCTCTAAAGGAGGAGTGTCAAACTCAGGTCCTTGAGGGCAGATGTCCTACAAGTTTTAGAATCATCCTGATCCAACAGGCCTTAATCTTTTTTAAATCACATCTTCAGCATTTTATACAAGTTCTACGTAAGATTGTTAATCACTCACTGGTTCAAACCAGGTGTGACGGAGCTGAGAAACACTGAAAACATGCCGGGTAGTGGTCCTCCAGGACTGAAGTTTGACACGTTTGAGGAAAAACAACGTATCAGTCAGTGGGACTCTTATATGGTTACTAGATTGTTGTATTGGGACCTTTGAGGAAGAGCTGAAGCACAGCAGAGAGGGATGGGGGAAAAGTACAAATGTATGGAATTTTAAAGTTGTGTCAAACTTATTTTTCTTGAAAGTTTTTAGGTTTTCCATTAGGTCATGAAAGAGGAATTTAAAATATATATATATTTGACATTATCCCTGCAAAGAGATTTTTCCAAAGTTTTTTTTTTTTATGGGATTTGTCCTAAAGCTAAAGAAAAAGTTAAACATCTAGTCCATTTTAAAATGTTTATAATCTGGAAATAGCTACGAGAGGCTGACAATTTTGTGAGATTTTTTTTCAGATTTATTGTTTTGTGGTCTTTTAAAGGGACTTTTCAGTCATTTTAAAGTGACACTCAATGCCCCTGGTGAAGTCTCTAGAAACAGGAAGTAGTCCTCTGACAGGAGTAATTCTCATGAATAGTTAGAGCAGGAGAGATGCTGCTGCCCAACAGTGACAAATTGCTGGCCAATATTTAGGTATTTAAAATAACTCTTGCTCAAAAAACATCATATTAATGTGTTAGAATGCGACATTACCTTTAACGAACCTCTATATTTACAGCTGAACAATGATCAGATAGCTACGCTACTGTAGGAGCTTTTGCAGCTGCTTTGAGTGATGTCACACGTGGGTGTGGCCCATACTGTAGGTCAGTGGTTCCCAACATTCTTTGCACCACGGACCAATTGCGTGCCAAGCAATACATCTATGGACAGACTGGACGGTAGATCCGGGGGGGTGGGGGTGCATCCTCTCCGGTGACCTTGCGCTGCACGCCAAACCACGAAGTAAGTCACACTAAGCTCATGTGCCCTTATGAGAGCTCCTGTTCCTGCAGTGGCCAGATCTTTCCGGCACGATCAATACATCAAATAATTTTTTTTTATTCTGCCGTTCTGATGGCCCAGTATTAAATGACTGGGGGTTGGGGTCCTCTGCTGTAGATATCTAATAAGATGTTAATATGCACTGACCAAAACATCCCTTTAAGGACCGACTTTTGTGGGACTCATTCTGTGATATCAGCAGACCAATACACCACGTGACCCCCCCCCCCTCATCTCCTCACCTCATCCAGAATTAGAGTGGAGTGGGTTTCAAAATGGCCTGTCATGTCCTGAGCTGGACTGGGAGGTTAAAAGCAGACTGGCATGGGCAAACACCCAAGTCCCTGCTGCACTTGTTTGCTGTGCTTTCTGAATCGTTGCCGGGTAACAAGAAACATCTGCAGGATGCCTCGCCCCTTCACCATGATCATTAAAAGCACACAGTATGTTGTGCAGACACGAGTAGCAACAAAACACTGTTAGAAGTTTGTGTCCCAGGTGTGTGTAGCCTTGATGTGTGCTTCCATTGCTCCTGCAATGTGTATACTCTTTCATAGTCTGGTGTTATGGCAATCTTTAAAAAGCTGCAAGGGCAAGAGCACTCGTCATTTAGGTTGGTGGAATCAGTACTGATGTCCTGAACCTGATATGTGGAGACAACAAAACCCAAACAACCTTGAATTGGGTCAAAATAGTACACATCAAAGGAGCTTTTTGGGATCACGTGGTCTTGCTGTGCCTCACGAATTGGCGCTAGTACGGACAGTCAACTCAAGTTAAAAATAGACCCTTAAAGAGATGGACCCAGCTGTTGAAATACGAACCTTGGTTTACTGTACGAGGGCAGCTGTGGCCACCATGAGAGGGAATACAGAGAGACTTCAATACTGCCTTAATCCATTGGAGGAGTGTCAACATTCAAGAGAGCCACTGATATCCTCAAAAGTATTGATCTAATACCAATCGTGGCTTTCTAGGGAGGAATACTAGAGGTACTTCCGCAAATTCACCGTAAACTTTCTCTGGTTTCCTCGTTATACTTTGTCTCCACCTTCTTCAAGAGGCAACCCCCCCTTTTTTCAAGATTTATCCGTAGTATAAACAGACTCAACATAAGGTATATCTTCTCCCACCCATTCAGATCTTTCGTTGTTCAGCAGCTGACGAGGTCCGGCAGGTGGCGCATTGCATTAGGACTTATCTGTACGCATGAAAGTTAAAAATACCGCGACCCTGACAGGAGTCTAAATGCTCCTCGCATAGCAGAGATGCTCTACAGAGTGCCCCCCCAACTGCATTCACTCCAACAAATGCCTGCTTTATATTCAACATTCATGCATGCTTGGGCTGTTTGGGAGGCTATTCAAAATTTCTGAAGGAAACCCTTCTGCCTACCAATGGTCCAAATTAACCTGCAGCCCAGACTTATTCAGTTCCAGCTGAATTATACACCATGTGGTGGCATTATCGGGGGGGGAAAAACAGGGCAAAGTTGCATTCAGTCCTTGGATTAAAAACACTTTGACATGTATGCCCTGCCAATAGTTCCTTCCTTCAAAAAAAGAAAAAAGCGTCCTTGGGTGAAAAATATTTACTAACCCTTATAAAGGATATGTTTATTTATGGGATTGGTTGCAATATGGCATGTAAGGCAAATCTAATTTAATATATAACTTGTGTATATGTATAAAAAATAGCAAGTTTGAGTCAAAGAAGGTTAAAACAAACAAAATATCTGCATTTTTTGATAAAATACTTTATAAGCAACTCTCAGTTTGGGCGCATTGAATTTTTTTCATAAGTAAAAAGGCAAAAATAACAACAGCCTTGAATTAAAATACAAAATGTTTTCATTAAAATGTAAAGAAAAAGATTTTTGCACCTAAATTTATGTGGCAGGAGGGCCAATTTAAGACATGCTGAAGGAAGTACATCTCCAGGCTGGCCTGGGAACGCCTGGGGGTCCCACCAGACGATGTGGCCAGGGAGAGGACAGTCTGGGTACTTAGGATGCAACCCCTGTGGCATTGATAAGTGGAGGAAAGCGAGGCGAGGCTTTATAAATTGGGTATGTGTAGTAGCACAAAAAATACACTAGAGATCATAATCTGACAGATTATGGAGCGAAGAAGTATTCAAATGACAAATTCAACAAGTTCTGGACTTGGCTGGGATCATGTAGTGAGAACCAAAATGGTAAGATTTTGATCACAGGTATAGACTGGCTCCCCCTTGAGAGGGACATTTTTGAGGATACATTTCCAACCATGTGGACACATGAGGAAACAATGACCCAGGAACTTTGTCTTGGATCGGGAAAAAGTTCCTGCAGTGGAAACAAACCTTTGGTTTCACATAGGCCTTGGTTTGAATTGTTGAAATGGGTGTAGAGCAAAATGTTCCTAAAAAGTTTGAATCTAGTTTGGATTTCCTGTTTGGGATCCTTCATATTTCAGGTCATCAAGACAACACTTTGAAAACTTTTGTATTCGGTCTATGAAGTCTCATCTAACCTTTGACACGAACACACCAGAAACCTAAACGTACACAACAATCCTCACTTGTTGGACCAACTTGCAGTTTTCTATGGGACTAAAAATAGTGTCATAAATAAACAAAAATTCAACCTTTGTGGGAAAAGTAAAAGCTTCTCCTTTATGACACCTGGTCGGCTCCAGCTACATAAAATCACTGTTTTCAAGACTGACTCTTGTTCCAGCTGAGGCACTTAGCGGTGACAGTGAGTGGTGCTCCGTAAGCACTTAGCAAGGCAGGTCCTAGACATCTACCTCCTCCAGGAACAATGGAAGTTTACGAGGAAGGCTTAGGGAGATGGGTGGCTGATGTCTATTTTAATGTGTGCTGATAAACAGGCTGACAGCCATGTCAGCAGTAGCTTTCTTATTGCTTCCCCCCCCCCCTTTTTCGATCCCGCTACATCACAGCTTCTTTACTCCGGCGAGGTGACAGGTCCACAGCTGTGACACGTGTAGAGTGTATCTGTCACAGGACAAAAAAGCTATCTGTCCAGCCGTCCTCGCCAATACGGGAGCGCTTTTTGTCGCGCTGTCACCGGTACAAGGAGGGTCGTGATCGGGAAAGCTGTCGCCCTCCTCCGCACACATGACAAAACAAACAGTCCTTTGCTCACTCTTTTTATTTCCAGCCGCTACGCTTTGGTCTCAGTGGAGGGGAAACAGGCTGATAGAGAGAAGGAACTAAACAAAACGGCCTTTAAAGTAACGTCAAAAGGGTCTAAAGTTGCAAATGAGAATATAAACAACCATTTAAACCAGGGGAACCCAATTACAACACTGAAAGGGCAACGTCATAAGCCATGTATGACTCAGTGGTCCAGATTGTGTGTGTCATTATAGAGCAGCCCCTCTTTCTGGAGGTTCTTTACCAATTCGGACAGATTTTACGAAATGTTGATAATATTGATAGCAGTACCCCTGATTTAAACATGATGCCAATGAAGGTCCCAACTAAACTTCCAGTATTAACTTTGTAACTTGATGTATATTAAAATATGTCAACATGAATGTTGCCATAGTAACCACCAGCATCTCAATTAATGTCAACGTGGAAACCCCAAACCCCGACTTTCACTTTCTGACAGAAAACTTTATGAGAAGCAGACAAAAAATATGCCTCAAACAAGCAGCTGCTGTGTGAAAACTCACAGTCAGACTGAAGAAATTCTTGAACTGTGATTATCAGAAGGCTCCAATGGTCACATGTCTGAATACCTATGTTTCTACTGTGTTTTATGTGGGAGATATGACAGGGTTAAAAGCCCCTTCATTTCCACGTTTTAGAGAATTTCTTTGAGTTAAAATGAAGTCTATGGAAGCTTATGCGTACACTCTCTGTACTCTGATGAAATTTGAGAGAAAACTGTATAGAAGTTAAAGGCACACTATGCAACTTTTTCATATTTTATAATATATTTCTTGTACTAATATGACTCTTTACACTATGTAAAGAAAAGTAACTCAGCCTCCAACTTCTCATCCGGTGCCCTGAAGTCTCACAAAGCCACGTATCTCACGAGGGTTAGGCTAACCCAATGTGGCTAGCTGTTATGCTAGTGTAACAGGCTAGACTTTGGGTCTGCTTTGTTCAGGCTGGCACAGCTGTGGCTGCTTGGTGCTGATTGCTTGGTGCTGATTGTAGCCAATCAGCCGGTTACCAGTCAGATTATATAGCTCCACGTCAGGTGAGGGCTGTATGTGAGACTGGTTCTAAGCTCACCTCAGGGTGCGGCTGGACGGCCGATCGATGGCCAGACCGAGCCAGTGGATTCTTCTGGCACTGGTATGTAGTCTGTTAGTTTGTTTGACAAGCTTGTGGGTTATACAGTGCTTTAAGTTTGTTGGGCTCCCTTAAGGTCTTGGTGCAACGAGTTACTGCCTTTTCTCTGGAGGAGGGAGGAGGAGCGGTGTCTGCTCGGTGAGTGCATGGTTGTGCTGCTCTTCTGCATGAGGGCCACTGTTGATGTGATTTTGTGTACAGGCAGATGGAGTAGTGCACGGAGCGTGGACTGTTCGTCACCACCGGATTGGCTGCTGTTTTGCCGGGGCCTTTAAACCTGGTATCCCTGATCCCAAGTGGGTGTGTTGTGGAACGGAGCTTCACTGCCTGCACGAGACTATCGGTGGAACTGTGTGGAGCCACGTTACGCCAAGTCGGACGGTCAGAGGGTGGCAACGGCATAGACCACCCCCCACTCCCACCGCAGACCTTTGACCAGCAGGAGTGCTGGGTAGAGCAGGGGAGCTCCTTGGTGTGAGCACTGCTGACTGAAGCAGGGTTGCTGGTGTGAGTGTGTGTGTGCGTGAGGGGTCCGGTTGCCAGGTTGGGTTTTAGTTTATTTCCTTTTGTTTAATAAACCTATTTTCATATTAAGTTCACTGTTTCCTGTTTCCTTGGGCAAACATGAGCCTTAGTGCTTTGGTAACATCTCCACTCTGCTACATTTGGCGTTGTTGGCAGGATTTTGCCCTAGGGAACAGGTCAGTGCTTCTTTTTTTTGTGTTGTGTATATTGATTTTTGTTCTGTATTTTTCAGTTGTGAGGCAAAACAGCAGCCGTTCTGGGTGGTGAGACAGTGACAATGGTGGATTTGGAGGTCTGGTGGCCCGGCTGCATGTAATGAGCCTGGAGCTGAAACAGGGATGGTCTTCTGTCCACCCATTCTTGGGGGGGGCTGTACTCTCTGGTGTCACCTCTGAGGACTGGGGTTTGTGTTTTTAGTTTTTTTTTAGGTCCTGGGGCTTAAGGTGCCTCCAGTGCTGTGCATTGGCTGCAGTAAGGGTGGCCAATGGTCTGGTTTTGTCTCACTGGTTCAGTGGGGCTGTGTAATGTGTGGTCTGACTGCGACAGGGTCGCCCCGGTAGCATACCCTTAAGGGGCCCGGGTGTGATGGAGTGGATGTGGTCCAGGGGATGTAGGTGGTCCAGATGTGCTTTAAAGAGCCTCTGGACTGGGTTCGGTGTGATCCGACTCCCCTGGGGCCACGGGGGACTCCCGTGTCATCGTGTGTTTTGTGTTGCCCCGGATGAGTATCCTTTAGGGACCCCGGGTGTGCATGGGGTCTGGGGGTAATTGTGGTTCAGATGTGCTTTAAAGAGCCTCTGGGCTACTGGGTTCGGGTTATCCGACCCCCTAGCTGTGGCCATGGAGGTGGCCTGTGTTTTCTGGGTCTGGCCTGTCTGTGGGGTCAGTACTTGCGGTCCCAGGGGTATAGTGACTTGGGTGAAGTGTGCAGGAAGGTTCTCCAGTGCACCTGCACTGCTTAATGCTCCCAAGTTGGGTCTGCCTGCTGGTAGGTTTGTGCTGATCGCCGGGACGGCGATTCAGAAAGCCGGGGTGGATGTAACAGGCTAGACTTTGGGTCTGCTTTGTTCAGGCTGGCACAGCTGTGGCTGCTTGGTGCTGATTGCTTGGTGCTGATTGTAGCCAATCAGCCGGTTACCAGTCAGATTATATAGCTCCACGTCAGGTGAGGGCTGTATGTGAGACTGGTTCTAAGCTCACCTCAGGGTGCGGCTGGACGGCCGATCGATGGCCAGACCGAGCCAGTGGATTCTTCTGGCACTGGTATGTAGTCTGTTAGTTTGTTTGACAAGCTTGTGGGTTATACAGTGCTTTAAGTTTGTTGGGCTCCCTTAAGGTCTTGGTGCAACGAGTTACTGCCTTTTCTCTGGAGGAGGGAGGAGGAGCGGTGTCTGCTCGGTGAGTGCATGGTTGTGCTGCTCTTCTGCATGAGGGCCACTGTTGATGTGATTTTGTGTACAGGCAGATGGAGTAGTGCACGGAGCGTGGACTGTTCGTCACCACCGGATTGGCTGCTGTTTTGCCGGGGCCTTTAAACCTGGTATCCCTGATCCCAAGTGGGTGTGTTGTGGAACGGAGCTTCACTGCCTGCACGAGACTATCGGTGGAACTGTGTGGAGCCACGTTACGCCAAGTCGGACGGTCAGAGGGTGGCAACGGCATAGACCACCCCCCACTCCCACCGCAGACCTTTGACCAGCAGGAGTGCTGGGTAGAGCAGGGGAGCTCCTTGGTGTGAGCACTGCTGACTGAAGCAGGGTTGCTGGTGTGAGTGTGTGTGTGCGTGAGGGGTCCGGTTGCCAGGTTGGGTTTTAGTTTATTTCCTTTTGTTTAATAAACCTATTTTCATATTAAGTTCACTGTTTCCTGTTTCCTTGGGCAAACATGAGCCTTAGTGCTTTGGTAACATCCCACTCTGCTACACTAGCACCAGAGTGTTTTTAGCTCATAATTTCAGCTTTTTTTTTTATCTCTCCCTGCTTGAACACAGCTGATTTATTTGAATGAGTAATGAACCGCTCCAGTAGAAAAAACTGAAGGCTGAGGAGACATTTCAACAGTTAGATTTAGGTGTTTCTGAGCAAAGACAATGCTAACGTTTTTATGACAGCAGTGTTTGCGAAAACACGCCGGACTGTCGGACATTACCGACGTAAATTAAAATTGTCCGACGTAAAACTGAAGCACGCCGGACACTTTGACCGGCGTGCGTGCTTCTCCAGCTCTCTCTCTCACCTCACTTGCTCTCTCTCTCTCTCTCTCCTGTCGTTCTCGCGCGCGCCTCTCGCTCGGGCACCTACTTTCCTCACCTCTCATTCACGCGCCTTCGCTCACGTGTCGATGAGAAATGTCAAAGTATTCCTGCAGACTTTGTTTCCTCTGATTATTTAGGTAATCTGGGCTGATTTATTTTGCTCTGGAGCTTCTAGGTGGACGACGTAGACTCTCTGACGTTACAGCGTTCAGGTTCAGACGTGAGATCTGCATCGGCCTCTCTTCTCTAATATTAGCTTCCTAAACGAACTGTAACCACCACGATTTAGTTTTTATTTAGTCCGTTCTTCCTTGTCCATCATTATTTAATTATATAACACAGCTCCGTCGGACAATGTTAAAATACATCGGGTCCGACGTGTTTCTATGGTGATGACGAGGCAGAGAACAGCTGATCTGAACGTGCAGCTGATCAGTCCCCCAAACAAAGCCCATATGATCTAGTAACTATTAACTGGTTACTTTAGGATGAGAAACCAAACTACATGAGAATGACGTATTAAGAATGAAGGAGTGAGAACAGGAGGATAATCTGAGAACTCCATTCTCCTGTTATGGTAACAATATATAATATTAATAATAATAATAATAGTTTAGAATAGAATAGAAATCCTTAATTATCCCTCAGTGTGGAAATTCAGGTGCACAGCAGCAAAGTTACAGGCAAATCAAAACATAAAGATTCACATAAATATAAATAAAAATCTGAATAACTACCTGACTGTAAAGTCATTTAGAGCCTAAACAATAATAACAGCATAATAAAATACTGCTCAATCATTAAAATGCCATACAGATCCTGATTCACAGAAATGTGAAACTGACCAGGATTCCTGAGTGAAACTAGACCAGTAGCATCCTGGTCTTTAGAGTCAGACTGACTCAGTATGATGGTGGTCTGAGTGAAACTAGACCAGCAGCATCCTGGGTCTCTAGAGTCAGACTGACTCAGTATTATGGTGGTCTGAGTGAAACTAGACCAGCAGCATCCTGGGTCTCTAGAGCCAGACTGACTCAGTATTATGGTGGTCTGAGTGAAACTAGACCAGCAGCATCCTGGGTCTCTAGAGTCAGACTGACTCAGTATTATGGTGGTCTGAGTGAAACTAGACCAGCAGCATCCTGGGTCTGTAGAGCCAGACTGACTCAGTATTATGGTGGTCTGAGTGAAACTAGACCAGCAGCATCCTGGGTCTGTAGAGCCAGACTGACTCAGTATGATGGTGGTCTGATGTCGCTCTAGGAGTTGTGTTTATTACCTCTTGTTGTGTCTTTTTAGTGTCTTTTAAACTGCTGACAGTTCTTTTCATTGACTTTTAGGCGAATCATTTAAGATATTTTTGCCTGTTGTTCTTATCTTTGAATTGTTCTGTTTTATTATTGTATTTACTGTCTGTATTTGACTTTGTTCAGCGCTTTGGACTGCTTTGATTGGTAGTGGGAAGTTGCTATATTAATCAATAAATAAATGAATGATTATTGTTTTTAAAGGACTAAGTGGGAAAAAATGACCATATTCTGATCTAGTGTCTCATAGAGGTCACTATAATAACCACTATATTGCACGTGAGGACATTGTCCTACGTGAGTCAAAAATGTCCTGCCTGAGATGGTCCCACGTCTGCCAGTTTGGCAGGCGTGGCTCAAAAGTTTTCGCGAACACTGTGACAGTGATTTAAAATGGACACTAGGGGGTGCTAAAAACAAGCAAAACTGCCTTTAAGAGATACAATGGAAGAAAAAAGGAAAATGTCTACATTTTAATTTGTATTAGTACTAAAAATGCTGTTGGAGTTAGAATAGTTTGTTTATAAAATACTTTAAAAAATGTAGACAGTTAGCCAAATGGTTGAACTCGGTGTAAAAATCTCCAATAAAAGTTAAACAATTGTGGGGAAAAAAAACAATAAGGACATGAAAATGCTAGTTTACTCACATCAAGTCCTAATTTCTGGGAACCGTTTAAACTTTGAATGTTTCTACCATTAAGCCTAAATTGTACAGCCCCAAAAGGGGTGGGGCTTTCTAACCTGTTTGCCAGAATTTTACTGTTGTATATAGAGGAACTGTGCACCGTACCGCTACCCCAAACACACTATAACTGAGTAAAAAACAAAAAGTGATGCATAGTTTCTTCTTAAAACTAAAGGGCCTGAAAAACTGGCAAAAATCATGACAGAACAATAAACTAAATAGTAATAATTTCACTTCAATGCACTGGCAGCCCCAATGAAATCAAAACAACCAGAACAAATTCAAACACTTCATACACATCTCTCCTTAGTAGCTATGTAATAACTCGTCCTTGTATGGATTGAGATGAACAGCGCCGCCAGAACACGACACACTCACAAAGGACTCGCAGGAAATAAAATAAACAAATAAATGGAAATGGAGACAGCTACTGAGAAAATGTGAGCAGGTGCAAGGCTGCCCACCGACTCTGCTCGGGGAAAACACGACACCGTCCTGACCCCTGTCTCAGACTGAGTGGGGACCGGGAGGGAGGGGAGGGGAGGGGGTTACTGTCAGTGGCAGTGACTCACTCTAAAGCAAAAATATCATTTTTATATAAAGTGTCTTCTCTGAAGCTGCCCCTGAGCTGGTGTGAGCATTTATTTCTCAAGTTTCGTGTCAGTCAGGAGGTGATTTAAGTATCCGTATTTGCAGGAATCCAACAAAACGCGAGATAAATGTGCCTACGCGGCGATTCTCTCCACTGGATGAGAGCCTCCGATTGGTACTGTTGATAAGAACGTATCGGCTCACATCACATCCTGCGGTAGCAGCAGGAGGGTAAAAGAGAAGCCTTATCAAACCATCATCCAGAGAGCCGAATCAAACACACTGAACAGAGAAGTCTGGAGAAGGGGGTGATGAGCGTCTGGTGCCAACTTCGTCTCCCTTTCAGTTTTCAAGCCACAGAAAACACAGGTGTCAGTGGCGTTTTACTCCAGGGACTCGACGGTCTCTGCGGGATACTGGAGTGACTCCTGCAAAGCAACCCCCTCCTTCCCCTTTTGGTCGCCACCTGCCGTGTGGGGGGGCATTTCAGGACTACAACTCATGACTGAACCACTTACTTAAATGCCTTTTACTATCCAGCTGTCACAATCTATGGAAGAGAGGCTGATTGTCTCCTTCAGCTGTTGCCGTACACTCAGAATATCCGCGGTGAGTAATGAGGGACTTTGCCCGGCGTTTCTCCTCACAGGCAGCAGTTATCGTTTAATTGGTGGGAGCCACGAGGAAAGACTGCGAGCTACCTGCAGGGGGACATTCACATTTATATAACTATCACCTCTTTTTATGACGAGAGTTAAAATAGATCAAAAGAAAGACGGGTCACTCCGTGCCAGCTCACCTCAAATTTATGGATAAAAACTCGGAGGTTTCGGAAAAGTTGCAAAGTTTTACATCGAATCTAGCCTTCAGGATTTCAATCAAACATTTATGGATAAATGTGTAATAGACTGAGTAAAAAAAAAACATGAAGAAATTATAATAAATGTAGTTTTTCTTTGGGTAATATCATGAAAATACCTCAAAAGGATTTTTTTTGAAGTGTGGGGTTAAAGGGTATAAATAGTGGTGATATTTGCAACTAAATAACCACAGAATTTCATGTAAATCACTTTGCACTTGCAATTTTTTTTGTGGTTATTTTAAGAAATCCAAGGCAGAAGTTTTTTATTTCTTCTGCAAAAATAAAAATCATCTAAGAAAATAAATGGGGAAGTTAAGGTCTACTTAAAATAGAGCATTAACCACTGTGAAATTTCGGAAAAGGTAAGGTAATTGATATGGTGGCCCGGAAGTTTCAACCAAATGCAAAACCCACAAAACAATGACAAAACACAAGTTATGCTAATGTGGAACCTTATAGGTAAATGCAACACAACAAGCGACCTGGTCATTCGGCTCATTTACTTACGTATTCTCCGTAACTTTTTCCTTTCAAATTTCTTGAACAAACATCAGTTGACTCACTAATGCACAGCTGAGTTAACCTTCAATTCAAAAAGAGATATTTTGGGCGTGACACCTCAACTTCCAATTGATGCTTGTATTTTATTATTTTATTTTCCTAATACTTCCGTTGTGGATTATTTTATTGTGTTGTGGGTGGGTTTTGCATTTCGTTGAACTTTACAGGCCACCTACATTCAGGAAGCAACCTATAATGCATAGAACAGAAAGTATAACTTTAACACAAATGCAGTTCAAAATGGCAGCAATAAAGTTATTTCAAGAAGTGGTAGATTTAGGTTCAAATTTAGAAAAATCTGTTGCTTTCAGAATTTTAAATTACACACTAATTGAGACCTTAAAACACTCAACTAAGCTAAAATAAGAATATTAGCAATACCACAATTTATTAAAAAATGATCACAAAAGTGCTGTACATACCAAGTCATGCATAATTTCTTACAATTCTGTGTCTTGAACAACAAAACAACAAATCCAGTCCAGTGAAAAACTTGCTCGTTATACTCAACATGTAAAATTTCTTGCAAGTTGGAAAATTCAACTGGTCCAACCAGCAAAGCTGAAATTCTGACCAACCCCAACACCTATATCCAATATGGCCGCCTCGTAAAAGAAGTGATGTCAGCAGTACTTATGTGAAATTGTATCTTATAGATCAGTTGTACACAGTGTCACTTTGTACCTACATTGTGATTCTAAATCCCAAATCTGAAAAATTGTATCTCATAAAATTGTTTGCAATGACATTCACGTGAAATGCTGTGACACCATTTGTCCACTATTACCTCACAGGCCCCATGTGACCTGGCCATGTTTAAGATTTATTTCTAAAATATTCAAAATTCCAAGTGAAAATGTGTGAATTTTCTCAAAATTTGTCTCCATTTAGTCCTTAATGTTGATGAACTGGCTTTAGATGTTTAAATTTGTTAGATGTATAAAAAAATAAATAAACCTACCAAAGATGCAGAATTTTAGATTTTATACAAATTTTCTCAAGAAAATCCACAAACTGTGTGAACATATCAATCAATGAGGTGTTCCTCGGGTCAGTACAGTAGAAAAAAATACATATTATTCCTCGTTAGGCCAAGTAATACCATCCTGAATTAACTACGCACATTCTACCAGATATTCAATGTCAATTTAAGGGGGGGAAAAGGAGCTCCAACTGGGTTTGTGTGTCCATAATCAGGTGGCAGCAGCGAAGCTTGGCCCAAAGCAGGTGATATCACAGAGAGGGGGCAGGTGTATTAGAGCACTGTCCATCTGGACCTGGTGGGCGAAACAGGTGCTACCTGTCAGCGGTTAGAAAGAGGTGGGTCGAGAGGAACGTTCTCACAAGTGTGATCTCGGACATGCATCTTTCACATATATTAGCAGGTTTTTACTTAAATGTGAATGCAAATCCACAAATGTCGCCTCAAGATATTTTTGTCATTGAGGGTCATTAGCCAACAATAGGCAGAGGGAAACCCTCCTTTTGTTTGCACACACTCGTACCAACCTTTGCACAACCTTTGCCCCGTCTGGCTGTTAATTTGTGTAGCACCTCTTCATTAGGTGGGCGCTGATGTGGCAAGTCTAAAAACATCATCGGCACTAACAGATTTTATGTCAGACCACGTTTAACCTGAGGAGCTGGAGTTATTTCCTCACTCCATTACATTGCAAATAGAAAACAACAAGTCTGCTTTACACAAAGCCGCGCAGCCACGAGTGAGTTGGCAGCAGTATTTCATTGTTGGGACTGCACATCTTCCAAGGCTATTTCCAGAAGTGCTTTAAAGGGTGCTCCAGTCGTGAATAGTGTCATGAATACATTTTGCGGGCCCCCGTTGCCAAATGCTTTGCAAAAAGGTGTCGCCTCTGACTCGAGCAGCGGCGCTCGCTCTCAATCTATCTTCCATGGGACCGAAACAGGCACAGTGCTATCAGTGTGTATCATTTCTGCTTCACATCCATCAGCAGGCTGCTGCGCGCTAACTGCCAGCGAGCGCCCTTTGAGAGCGTGCGAGCACTTCCCCCTCCACTTGTGTGTGCCGGGCGACGGCGGCGCAGCAATTTGCCTCTGATTGTTTCACATTTTCCCCGGGCGGGTTCAAGCTCGGACGTGGGCGACCAAAAAGGGGTGAGGAGTAAGTGTGAGGAGGGGAAAGAGGACGGTTAAAATGGAGCACAGACGCTGACCTTACACACACACGGAGGTAGAGGCCGTGAACCATGAGGCCGTTTTTCACTGTTGTTATGACCAGGCATGGAGAGCTGAGTGCTAATCCTACTGACCTCACCATTACAGTGTTTTTTGGGGGGGATTTGAGCTTATTGTTTGGGAGCAAAAAAGGCTTCAGCATTTGTGCAACAGCTCATCTGTGCACCCCAAATCAGAGCAGCCTTGTTATTTCTGCTCATAGCCATTACCATCAACTAGGGTAGTGCATCTCTGGTCTGTGACCATGACGTGGTGTTTGTAAGGTTACTTTGGAAATGCTACTGGTTCCAATTACAAACTACATTGACAAGCTTGTCTCTTTAAGGGAGCAGGGTGTGTTGGATAGGTTTTCCTGTTCATTTTAGGGCGTTTAAAGGTGCTATAGCGAATTTACTAAACAATGTAGCTTAAAATTGTTTCATGCCTCTTAACATTCTAACATAGTATAATTAGAAATATATTGTGGTGATAATAAAAAATGAAAGAAATTAATAAGGTGGTTCCCTCGTAGTTCTCTAAAAACCTCAGCCAATCACACGTTTTGGACCAAAAGCAACTATTGGACAATCTGATTGTCTGTCTTGCCAAAGCGCCTCACTTCCGGACTTCCTTAGATCCTCCATTCATGTGTGCCAGAGCATTTTGCAGCAGAACATCCCGGAAGTGAGAGAAGGACAAAAACAGCCGTTTGTTAGCGTTTCAATTTTATGAAAAAATACCAGAGTCCCAAAAAGAAAAACAGCTTTTCAGCTAGCAGAAATTAAAAAAACGTTTGGACGTAGAAAGAGGAAAAATCAGGGTGAACATTAGCATAGCGTTTCAACAGCTGGTGTTTTGCTCTCTCTTGTTACTGTGGCAATGCACAGTCCCATGTCTGGGGGAGGCGCGGCATAAAGATTATACCAGACGGGAGGGGTGAAAGCTCTGGAAACATGCTATACCTAGCTTGTTTTTCAAACAAGCACCTTTAAGCCAAACGGCTTCAGGTGTTTGACTTTAGATGAAAATGCATCAGGTATCAGAAAAAAATAAATTCAGACCTAAAAGTAGCAAGTATCAGAAAAACGCCAGTAGATGACAAGCATCAGGTATCAGGGAAACATCAATCAGAGTAAAAGAGCATCAGGTATCAGGGAAACATCAATCAGAGTAAAAGAGCATCAGGTATCAGGTAAACAGAGTAAAAGAGCATCAGGTATCAGGTAAACAGAGTAAAAGAGCATCAGGTAAACAGAGTAAAAGAGCATCAAGTATCAGGTAAACAGAGTAAAAGAGCATCAGGTATCAGGTAAACATCAGAGTAAAAGAGCATCAGGCATCAGGGAAACATCAATCAGAGTAAAAGAGCGTCAGGTATCAGGGAAACATCAATCAGAGTAAAAGAGCATCAGGTATCAGGGAAGCACTTATCAAATGAAAATGAATCAAGTATCAGGAAAGACTCCATCTAAACTAAAAGCATTAGATATCTGGAAAATACATCAAATTTTAGAAGCATCAGGCAGACAAGCGGGTCAGGTATCACAAGAAATCAGATAAAAAATAATTAGGTATCAAGATAAAGCCAGTAGATGAAAAATAATCAGGTATCGTGAAAACACCCATAAAATTAGTATTAGGGGAAAAAATCCATCAGGCTTAAATAATCATCAAAATTTAAAGCATCAAGTATCAAGAGAAAAAGCCACTAACAAAACAGTTCAGGTATCACAAGAAAACTGATCAAATGGATAGGGTTTCATAAATAAAAGTCATCAGATGAAAAAGCATCAGGTATCAAAGAGAAAAGGTCAAACAAAAAAAGTATACAATATCAAGGGAAAAGCTATCAGATGTAAAAGTATCAGGTATCAGGAAAAAACATAGGACAAAAACACCAGTCGGACAAAAGAGCATCAGGTATCAGATTAAAATCCATCATAAAAAGTATCACAGGGAAAAAATACCAGATGAAAAAGCACCAGGTTATCAAGAGAATATCCAATTTTTGGGAGGCTATGGCTCATTGGGGAAGGGCAGTCATCCACTGATCGGAAGGTCAGCGGTTTGATCCCCATTCCCTTCAGACCACATGTCGAAGAATCCCCAAGACACTCAATCCCAGGCTACCCCCTGGCGCCGTCCAAAATGGCTGATGAAGCATCAGGTATCAATGCGAGAAGTAAAATCTTTCTTGTTCTTAACTAGCACTGCTGCAGTTCCCCTCATTAACAGCAGATGGTGCTAATGAGAAAACAATACTGCTAAATAGAATAAATGGCACTAAAAGAAGAGTTGTACGCTGACGAAGTACATTTTTCATACACAAATGTAATTAAACTCTCCATTTTTGTAGTTTACTGCCTGAAGAACTTTAACTACTTGCAGAATTTTCAGTTAGTAGTAAAATGGACAGAATTTTATAAGTTCAAAGATCCCAAAACTGATCTAATTATCAACAATGCACACTTAAAAAGCTCATCTTTCAGGTACAAGTCTGAGATTTTACAACCAGACAACGTGGATAACAGAAGCTACACATAAAACCAAAGAGGGCTTTTTATCGAGGCCCCAATAAAAGCTGACGAATTCAAAGAAGCTTCTCCCTTAAACATTAATCATTTTGTTCCAAAATAAGGCACAAATGACACCAACTCATTCAATATGACTCACAGCTAATACAAATTCAAGTACTCTTTAAAGGCAAATTGAGTCTTTTGGGGCTCATCTGCCTGACAAAATAATAACTCTTGTAAGGAGCTGGCATGTATTTCACTAAAACTGAATAATGGATTCGGCAAGTTGAATAATTGAAGCTCAGGTAATGATTTTTTTAGATAATATGTAGCACGGAACATCACATATTTAATCAGAGATGGAGTATAATGGTGTGTCAGTAAGCAGACAGACTTCCTATTTAGGCGTTTTTTTTTTTTATTTAAAGAAAGAGTAATCCACTTATTGGTGCAGAATAGGTGCAGTGATTCCCTTTCAGAGGATTAGCTTGAAGCTGCTAACACTCTGCATGCATCAGATGGGGAGCAAAGGGCTGTTTCACTATCAAGGCTTTGGACAAGTGTTCACACCGAGCTAAATATAAGCAAGTGCCCAGTCTGGCCGTGGCTTCAAGTGACCCCTATCACTGTAATAATAGCCGTGGAATGGATTGTTAGCATGTTTGCTAAATTAAACAGAAACCTTTTCTCCCCATTGTGGTCCAAGAGTAGACTTTGTTTCCCAGTAAACACAAACATTAGCTGCCAGGAGTTTTAAATGATGCCATATGGGACGATATCTATGTGTGTGTGTGTGTGTGTGTGTGCACAATCGCAGCAGACAGCTCAGCAAGACTCTTTCAAGTTGACAGCCAAATAAAGTTAAAGGCAGTTAGATAGTGAGTGAGGCGAGCTGCCAGAGGTCACGGCGCTTTGGATGATAATCTACGGGTTTTTTTCTCGTCTCCCTCTCAGTTTTAAGCCACCTTAAATGGATACAACTCACGTTTTGTAGGAGTTATTTATATCAGGTATTTCTGTGCACACTGTAAAAAAACGATTGTTGGTTTGACCTGTGCAGTGACATCAATGAACAGACTGAAACACTCATATTTCTAGACTGACCTAATAAAGATGGAGACCTGCTAAAATTTTTAATTGCTCAGTATTGCTCTACTGTATATCATTTTCTATTGGCTGTGATGTAATACAACACCAACTCTTTGATTGGCTGGAAAGTAGGACCAATTTCCTCAAGAATCAAAAACCAATATAGCCTAGTAAACTATCAGTTTTGTTCTGCAGATTTTAATCTAGCCATGCCCCATTGGGACCTCAGCAGCCCACTGATTGGTCTGGGCCAATCACAGCGCTCTAATGGTTTGGTGGGCGGGATTAGCCAGACCTTCGACTTTGAAATTATACAAGACGGAGGCAGCTCGGGAACCACATTTGTTTGAAACAAATGGCTTTGTCATTCATGTTGCACGATTTAGATTAAGGCTTTTTTTAAAGGTCCCATGACATCGGTTTCCATGTTTTCTGACTTATCTATCATGTTGCAACGTTGAGTTCTCACCTTAAACCTGCCAGAAAGAGCAAAAAACGGCGTCCATCGGTCTCCTAGTCCAGCCAGTGAGAAGCTCTTCAAGATTTCAGACCCAGGTTTCAAACAGTTTTTTTCACTCCAGCCCGCTATGAGGTCATAGTGATCCGGACTTGCTTATATGGTCAATTCTCCTCCCACATGCACGTTCACGACAACTGGAGCGAGGCAGTGCCGCCGCCATTGCCCATAGACCGTGTAGTGTTTAGTTTCAGTTTCGTTTCTCTTTCATGCGACGGCACTGCCCCCTGCTGCAGCAGAAGTGTCAGGCTGCCAAATAAGGAGAAACCCAGCAGAACCGGAAGGCGGCGCTTTCTTCTGATCTCTGAGTTGCTCGTTAGGAAATAATTACAGCGTGTTTTGAGTTATAATGGTGCAACACTAATCTAGAGGCATCAAAGATTACACCTGTTTAATATAAAGTGATTTAAATATGGAGTCACAGGCACTTTAAACATGAACAGATACACACAGTCTTTTATTTTGAAAAATGATGCATTGGCTGCTTTGCCTAATTTACCTGCTGGTTCTGGTTGTTGCTAAATGACTCTGATTGGTCCTAGCGCTATCCAATAGCATGTGAAGACAGTTTGATTGACAACTGTTGATCCCGCCCCTAAGAATTAGCCATTTCAATTAGAGATGGATATCGGTATCGGTCTACCGATAATATCGGCATTAAAATATAATATTGTAAATATCAGTATCGGTTTTTGTAATGATGACACACATGACCTTTACATACCATGCACATGTTATACAGAAAACTGTTTGGCTACTTCTCCTCTCTCCCAAAATGTCAAAATATAACATATCTGATGTATAGTTTTAGAGATATGTTTATTTATTTGGCACACCTTGCATTAAATACTGTGTTTGTCTTTTTTTTTATGAGGGCTACCACGCTTATATCGGTATTGGTTTATATCAGTATTGGAAATTAAGAGTTAAACAATATCAGATATCGATAAAAAAGCCAATATCGAGCATCCCTAATTTCAATGGATTGTGGCCAGACTATATAACCACATGTATAGTCTGGCTTGCCAGGCTATGACCAATAACTTCTGAAAACGTAAAAATCTCAAACTTGGTTTCACTCTTACTCAGTTTAATTTAACCCTTTATAGTGCATAAAGCTGTATTTGATTGCATGGGCATGCATTAAATCTTGGTTTGTGGCTTAAATCAAAAAGTTTTTATAAAAAGGTTAAGAAAAATTTTTTTCAAATTAAGATTTCTTAATAAAAGTGAAAAAACAAAAAAAAAATACAACTAAAGAGTTGAAAAATTATAATGTTTCAAGTATTTTCATGACTGCTCATTAAAGTGTTAGCACAAATTACTCTGCTTTACCATTAATAGGAAGTCAAGTTAACATGAGTCAAACTGGCATCAAGAATAAAATATTTGAGTCAAACATCTCTAGTTTTTACTCTGAAAATCAAATTAAGCATTAGGGTCAAAAACTTTAAACATCACAAATACTGTTCAAGAATACTGTTTTTTCTAGTCTTTCAGACTACTCAGAGCACTTTTACACTACAACTCCTATTCCCACATTCTCATAAACACTTAAACTACAGTTCTCAGATCAGGAGGCTACATTACCCAAGGACACTTCAACATGTGGTGGGGACTGATCATTCCGCAACCGCCCCCCAGAAATAAATAATCCATTTCTTCTCAAGTATTCAACAAATCATACAAGATGCAAAGATAACTCATAGAAAGAGTCATCAATCTAAGAGACATTTCGGATGCCGATATTGATATTTTGCCTCAGTCACTTTTTTTTTGTGTCCTACTTTTTACAGTTATACTAAAATGCCAACAAGTTACAGAAATTCATGTTAGCAGGCTCTGACTTTTTATTTGGATCCATATTTTACCTTTGGTTCTCTGCGTACACAGAGGTGGAACAAAGAGAATTGCTGATAGGAAAAACAGGAAATAATAATTAGGGAGATATTGGACTTCAGAGCCCAAAGTGCAATCAACAAATTCATCTAATAAACAATTGGCAAACACTATATTGTAGGCTGTGGGGAGAAATGGAAGATACATTATGCTTTTTAAATTAGTTTTCTCCCCTTTTTATATAAAGTGCTTTTTTTTCTTTACCATACAATATAGAAAACTAATGATTTGGGCAAGTGGTTAAATACAATGACTCATTTCTAAAAAAAAAAAAAAAAACATCTTCTTGGGAAGTTTTAAAAACATGGAACTTTTGATAATATTGATAGCAATGTCAAGGGATGAAATGGTGATGAGGATAAGACAACCAACAAAACGTCACCCATTAATGGGACCATGGTTTAAAAAGGTTGTACTTTTTTACAGAATCATGAGCGTAAATCTGTTAAGCTAATGATGACCAATCTGAAAAGCCATGAGTATTTACGGACTATAAGCCGCCACTTTTTCACATGCTTTGAACACTGCGGCTTAAACAATGATGTGGCTAACTTAAGAATTTTTATTGGCTCACAAGCTTCATGCTGAACAAAAAATCATTTACCAAAATTGGCCACATTCGAAGAGCAACTTTTGTTCACGTCTGCCAGTGGATCCTGACAGCGTGGAGCAGTGTCAAAGAGGTGGGCTGAGTCATGAAGGGGACAGAGCAAGCTCAAGGGATGATTTGCCTCAGGACAAAAGTGACACTGCAGCTAGAGTTCTCAATTTCAGCCCGAAAACCCAAAGGAAAAATGTCAACGGCTCATTAAATGCAGCGCTACCTAAGGCACAAGGCCCCCCCAATATTGTGGATACTTGTGGCTTAAACACCAGTGCAGCTTATATGTCTACATTTTTTTTTAAGTTAGTGGGTACGAGTTATATTCAGGTGCGCTCAATAGTACGAAAATTACAGTACTACCTGTTTTTAAAGTCTCTGCCCTTTTTGAGTGATGTCACCAAAATGACCACAATATTCCTTTAAATCAGCCAGGAGTTCACAGAAACAGTTTAGTGAAATGTTGTTGTACTGCCTTCTTATTAAGTCGTCCATACATCCACTTGTTGCCACATATCCAAGGGCAGGGGAGGATTAAGGTGTCCCAGGGCCCCTAGACTAAGTGTAGCCTAGGGGCCCTAATCTTAGTGTCTGAGATTATAGTGATCAGAACCAAACCAACATAATTAGGGACAAAGCGCATGTTGGTTGGGGACAGTGTATGACATGTTAAATACAAAAGGATTGGCTAAATTTTAACATTGTACTTAAAAATATCGATTAACAATATTAATTTATCCTTTACTAATTTTCTGTAGGAAAATTGAAGATTTGACACATCGATCCACCTGGGGCTCGAACCCCAGTCTCTTTTGTTGAAGGCAGCATCGTACGCCACTATGCTACAGTGGCCTCAGCTGATACACTGATCACTGTTTCTACACATGAACAATACGTGTCACCTGACATGACTCAAGATCGTGAAAAATTTGTGTTGTTTACAATTTTGTGGGCAAATTCACTTTAAGAATATTCTTGCATGTAAATTCAAATGAAATCATATATTTGTTACTTGCCAATGGGGCCCCCAGACAACACGGGGCCCCTAGGCTCAAGCCATATCTAGCCTGTGCATTAATCCAGGCCTGTCCAAGGGTCTTAGAGGTAACCAGGGAAGCACCAACATCCCTTTTCCCAGAGAGACTTTTCAATGCATCTCAGGGAGTCCCATCAAAAGGAGCCAGTTGAGGTGGTCTGGAATGCCCTACTTGGGATGCTGCCCCACGACCCGGACCCAGATAGGTGAGGCGAGGCTATAATGATCCAAACCTCATGACCATAAATGACAATCGGAACATAAATGAACCACTAAGTTCAGAGTTTTGTATTTTGACTAGTGTGAGAAATGTGTGACAACCTATGTTGTCTCAACTTTCAAAATATTGAATTGAAAGTCTTCCAACTTCACTTCATTGCACAACCAACAATTGTTGTCCCCCCCCCCCCCAATCTTATTTGTGAAATTCAATGTCAACTTGGGAAACGCCACGTCTATAACCTTAGTATTTTCATAGACTCAATTAATTTGTAATTTGTCATTACAAGGAACATATATTTTTATGTTTCACCAAAAGACTGGGATTCCATAGAAAATAACAGCAGTTGTCAAAGCCAGTTCCTCCTTAGGTGAAAATCCTAAACAAAGACAAGCTGAGAAAACTTCCTTCAAACATATTAAACGTGAAGGATAATCCATCCAGTTCAGCAGTGGCTACGGACCACACTACGGTTCATAAAAATCAGATAATTGAAACCCCCCAGCTTCACCTCGTTCCTTAGCCTTATTCCTTTCAACCTCTGCCAGGAAAGTAAGTGCAAGCCAGCAAATAAAAAAATCTCAGACAGCGATTAATTATTTATTTGACCAGTACTCCTCTTAGTCCATTGTGGGTTTTGCAGCTCATTAGACGAGTCTGGGTTGGCTCAGTAATTGGTCAAAAGGAGTGATAGATGACCACTACGTACGTATGAGCTCATGAAAACTAGGAGTCCTAAATAAAGGGATGGCTTCATTCTTTCTTTAAACTTCAGGAAAGGTGTGAGATTGCTCTAGAGAAGTTCTGCCAAAAGTTCCTCCAAGAACATCGGGGTTTCTATTAAATCCATGTCACAGGTTGGCTTTGTCAGAGACGTATACCGTGCTAGTTTTTGCAACATGACATTGAATTTCCTCTACTTTTCCTTTGTCTTCCAAGTTCCATGCCTATAGGGTCAATTATCCCCTAGCAAATAACGGTAACAACAAAAAACGAATGAGAAAACTTTAAACAGCACCACATTTCTTCAAACACACCTGAGTCAGAGAGCAATAACAAGCAGCTACAAACACACCGAGCTGAAAAAAATAAGGCATTTTTTCCTGTCATACATCATAAGGAAGAGTGTACACCAACACAAGCTATTCCACATTTGGCTGACTAATGACTGCTTGCAGAGGAAACACACATATTCATAGACCGAAGACGGCGGGGAAATAAGCAGATGCATGAGGTGCGCGTGCACACCTTCACGTGCACACTCCGGGCGATGACACAGACAAGTACTTACTGTTCTGTTCGATCTATAAATTCCTCCCACTGAGCTGTAGGCGCTCCTGCCTCCGTGTTCTCCTCTGCCATCCATCATGTCTCCACCCTCTTTGTCCCTCACCTCCCGTCCTCCAAACTGAGAGCGTCGGTATTTAAACGGGTGTTTCAGAGTGCTGTCACCCATTCTGCTGAGACACCTCCTCAACACACAAACCGATGCAACGTTAAGCCTTAATGTGTCTGACCTTCAACCTTCTTTGGAAAGCCAACCACAATGCTGATGTTTACGCCCAAAAGAATCAACCAATTGACCCCTGTGGCTATTAGGGGCTGCCAAAGGCGGACACTTTTGTCCAGGATGAAGGCCCTAAGAGCAGGCCAAACCCACAAAGAACTCAGACCATCCGTCTTCTTAATGGCTCTGTCAGATTTCATAATAGGTTTTAATTCAGCGATGTGCCACGCATGGGGAATGTAAGGCAATTTAAGATTGGTCCAAACAGGAGGACGTGTCCTGAGTCAACAGATAATGGCTTCAATTAAAGGCAAGAGGGCTGTTGTTCACTTGAGTCAGCGTTCAACCTACAGGCAGTGTTACGGATATACATCCATGTCACGGAAAGGTTTTAGAGCCTGGTGGAAAAAGAGATAACTGCAATTATTTTGGTCAGTTTTGCCTTTGTTACCAGGGGGTAAATTGGGTTGTAGCTGAATCAAGGGACACATCTTAAGCCTTTAACCTTCTGCCTACCCAAGGTTCAGTCTGAGGTAACGATTCTAGGAGGGAAATCCTGAAATTCCTCTCTCCAGGATCCCAAAGGGTTCCCAGGCCAGAGGGGATACCTAATCCCTTTGGTAAGTTCTGGGTCTTCACCCAATGGGACGTGACTGAAAAACCTCCATTGGAAGGCAACCAGGAGGCGTCCGAATCAGATGCCCGATCCACCTCAGGGCTCGGACATTTGTTCTAATTATTTAGAACAATATTGGGCCATTAAAACCCAACAAACAAAATTGTGGTTCAATCTTTCCTTTGGAAAACAAGATATCAGGAATTGATGCCTTCAACAACTCTAATTTGAACTTCCAAACTCAAAATGTTCTGGAGCTCCTCACTAACGTCCGATCCATTTTCTCAAAGAATTAGAAGCAAAAAACATATTTCAAACATCTGTTAATGAGAAAATGCAGAAATAATAGTATGTTTTCCAAAAACTATACCGATAAGTACATGAAAACAAAAAAACTTCAAAAAAGTACTAAAGTTTGAAAGCAAAAAAATATTGTAATAAAATATATTTTAATGGCCGTGAATAATAGTTATGTGTTGAAATGTTAATTTTAAAGGAGAGAAAAAAAACTGGGGTCTAAAATAATAAATAGGAACTAACATAAATATAGAAATAAAATACATAAAATAAGAAAAACTTGTAGTAGGTTCAAAGTGGCAAAACATAAAACAGAATTGTAAAAAATTCACATTTTTATTGCAAAATCACATTATTTATGACTGGGCTGTCAATGTACTTTGAAAAAAGTGACTAAAACAACTACAGAAAGTTCGGCAAACTATGAGTTGAGGAAAAATGCACAACATTGAGGAATAGCTGCTAATTCTAATCTATAATCAAAAATTTCTAATATCCTTTAATCTCTTTGGGCTGTTTGGTCACAAAGCAAACCAGTAGATTTAAGTATTGTGAAATGATGCGCATAAAACCCTTATTACCTCAACAACGGCAGCCAATACGACTACTGTTGCAGATTTGTCAACTTTCCAAGTTCTGATGGAAGAATATTAGATTCCAATCCTTAATCTTGCATATTACCCTCTGATTGGCTCATTTGCCCATAAAACATTGACTTTTGAGTGCTTCTGAAATCAAACTGCTCCAATAGCACTTTTCACACGGCGTCATCGGAAAAACTCCAGCCAGGAGCCGTTTTTCCTGCGTGCACCGGAGCTGCCATCCCCCTCAAATTCTCGAGATCAATGTGCTCCGAGAACGCGGTGAGAATAAATACTGGAAACAAGGACAATAGCAGTAAAACGCTCCGAGTGGTGGATTCTTTAGAGTTTGTGTGGAAGCCGCGGCGGCGGCGCTGAGATGGATATAAATCCACTTGCAGATTATAAATCAAACACAATACACCCACAACACTGCAGTTAAAAGGCTATTATCAAACCACCAACTGCATCTCAAAGAATTTATTAAAAGTAGACGAGTTTGATGCATATCCACAGCAGAATGGGGGTTTGTGTCATTTGTTTCCCTCAACTTTCCTAACTTTCTTCTAAAAGTCAGAGTTTTGAACTCTTTTCAGCTGCTTGGCTTTGCTCCCTGCCTGCTCTTGGCCATCTGAGTTGCTGACTCACCTCTGCCTTCAGGCTCTACAGCAGCTAGCCAGCCGGCCAGCCAGCTCTGTTGACAAATTGATATCTGATCTGTTCTGCAATTGGCGCAGACACAGACTATTCCTGTGTTTCGGCTGCCTGCTGCCAAGTCCAAACAGCTGAGGGATTAGTTACACGAATTCTGAGGCTGAACTCGTATTGTTCATTGACAGGGGGCGAGCCAGGAATGCCACATTAGAATAATGAAGGAAAACGATAAAAATGGGGGGGGGGGGGGGGGG
>SSNR01000014.1:2399561-2445705 GCA_006937965.1 Callopanchax toddi
GGGGGGGGGGGGGGGGGGGGGGGGGGGGAGATATTAGTAAGGAAATGATTTATAGGTTAAGTTTCGTCAACGCACAGCGAGGCTGTGTCCACACGCTGCAGCCAGCTGGGTGGTGGAATGCAATAGATGTGGCAATGCTTCTATTCTGGGTGTGTGTCGTCCACATAGCACGAGAGGGCCAGCTATTTCAAGGGGAATTCAGATTCCTGGCATTGGTTTTTGTGTCATGCATGTGGAGTTTTTCCATGTGGGTCGAGTGAGTGAGGCCTAAGGTCACCCAGTCGCATAAAACCTACACAGAATACTACAAAATGTATTTAAAAAATACTGTTCTCTTACAATAGAAGCCAAGAATATATATATACTTTTACAAATATTTAGTAGATAAATGTGAAATTGATAGGGAAGCAAACCAAGTTCTAGCACTTGCAGTATTTGAGTTTTAATAAAAGCCTGAGACATAAGTCTAGGTTTGATACAACAGGAAGCGTTTTTCAGTTTTTCTTTTTAAATAGACAATAACCTTTATCTAAAGCAGCAGGTCATGTTACAAGTCAGGATCTGTCAGCTTGTTTCTTCACTACAAAATATAAAGTTACATTATTTGTGGGATTTTTTTCCCCATTCAATCTGAACTGTGAACAGAGTTCTGTGGGTCAGGGGTCCAACTGAAAGTTTGATCAACTCCAGAAAGGCTTCCCCTCACTCAGAGTTAGAAATTATTACGTAAAAAAATTTTCTTCAATTAATCTGATCTGAACTTGGTGCAAAAAATAAAGTAAAGCAAAACTCAATAAGATCTCCTGGTGTGAAAAAAACTAAAGGACATGCCAAAAAACATTTCATAGTGCATTTGATTATATGATATAACTGCTTTCCATACTGCAGCAGTCACTGCTTCCGTGGAATGCACTTTCCCTCAGCTGATCAGAAACAAACCGTTGGGTCTTTAATCATTTGTGTGTAAAACAGAAGTATTATTTCATTTAGAGCCGATGTTGCTGTTAGCAAAAAAAAATAAAACATGCTACCACTTTAGTGATTCATATACTTTACCTGAATCTAACCTCAGTGCCAGCATCAATACATGTTAGTCTTGGGCGGTATCCACATTTTAATAGCGTCAAACTTCCTCTACATTTTCCCGAGGTGTATGGAATTACCGGTTGGGACCATAATTTGGCCTGGGCATTTTCGGTTATGGCTCCCACCATAAGCACCTACAGCTGATGGTCGGTTCGGACGGCTACATTGTGGGCTGTCCGGGGGGGGTCCCACTGTTGACTGTGCTGTAAGCGTGTGCGAACATACCTGCGGCTGTATGAGTTTGCACCACAACAAGGAAGTGCTGATTAAAGAGAACTGCTCATATCGCTGGCTGCACAACCGGCCTGTCATGGTCTGGTTCGGCCCACGTGAGTTACCATTGGCTCACCGGCAGTCCAGCTCCGAACGTGCATTCTTTTAACAACAGTTTTGAAACTGATACAGTTGCTATTTTTAAACACCGGCTGCATATGGTTTTACCATAATACCGCCGAAGTAGGCCTGGGCGATAAATCGATTGAATAAATCAATTCGAATTTTTGGTTGAGGGAGATTTAAAAATCAAGTAAATTGAGTTTTTGTGTAATGGCATATTTTTGGTTCCCCGGAGCTTCCGTAAAGCTAGTTTCACATACCATTATGGCTAGCGACAACAACAGCAGCAAAAACAATCACCGAAGCAGTTGCTTTGCACATATAGGGCCCTATAAAATCCGTTTGATCTTTTCCCAAATTCCAATAACCTCACGGCTCATTTCTAATAATTTAGCTGAATGTTCCGTAGTACGGTTCGACCGGCTTGATGCTGCTGCCTGTTTTAAGACGTGACTCTTAACTCAGAGCTCATCACATTACGCTGCCAGTCCATATAGTCCATAAAGTCCATATAGGTAATTTGGATATTGTTCTGCCCTGAGCTTAAAACTTCGCAGTTTTGAATTTTCTGGAGGTGTTTCATTGAGACTTTGTTGAAGCGGACCTCTTTTTTTCTCTTCTCTCTGTGGAGAGGAGAGCTGTGCACTGCGCAGGTACGGTGGCGCCCAAAACACTTCGGAAAATATTATTTTCTTTTGTAGCCTCACCAAATAGGCTACATCCTCTGACCTTTGACCTCTGTTGACCATCACAACAATAATCCATCTTTTTCCCAATAACTTGGAATACAATCACTCTTGGATTATGTTTTAACCTGAATCAAGATCCCTACAGGTGTCCTACTGTCCACTTTCAAGTGTCCATCTCCCAGATGACCTTAACTGGACACTAACTGGTCTAATAAAACACTCTCTGTAAAGAAGTCTCTTCTTTAAAACCACAGACTGGTGTTCCAACTGTAATCTCTTGTTTACAGAACATTCTCTTGTAGTGTTTCTGCTCAGGGTCACCCACACACTCACACTCAAAGTGTTATAATGCTTCTCTGCTATTTCATGCATTTCTACCATTATAATGTGAGTCTTAACAGGCGGAAGTCATGTGACTTGGTAACTCCCCACCAGTCCCTTGTCCAATCAGAACGATTCACAACTTCGCTAACTCAGTTCTGATTAGTACACTTAACATCTTCTGATTGGTTAAATTTAAGATAACTCGTCTCAAAACTAATACTCAGTTCCGGTACGAGTCAGTCTTGTCTTGCTGGTCTTGTCTTGACAGTCTTGTCGAGTCCTCCTACAGTCTCAGTCTTGGTCTGAGCTACAGCCTGAAAGCAGCCGGAGCTGCTATGCTGCTATCTTAGCTGAACCCTTATCAGCTTTGAACAAGGCCTCTCGTCTCTCCCTCACCACGGGAAGATCAGAAATGAGTTCAGCATGCCTGCTGAAATGCCTCCCTTGCTGACCGGGACGTATCCACGGACTGTCCGGCGAGGTCCTCGGCGGCCACGCCTTCCAGGACCACCACTCCGAGTCTGGGGACTCCAGCCTCAGCTCGTGGAGAAACCAACGCCTGCCAGATCTAGGAGCGTCCACCTGTCAGTGAGCGAACACCACTTTCTGATCGAGAGGTTTGCTTTGATAAAGCTTAATTCTTCCAAACTCAAATTAGCCTAAATTGACTCTTAAAGTCCCAACTAGGTTAACTAAATTAACTAACTTCCCTAGTCATTAAAACATATGCTACGGTCCGTTAAAACTCACAATTAAACTATCTTTAACATCCTCAACATGTTTAAGAATATTAATTGTGTTTACGTCAAACTTTCAAACTGTCTTATCTGTCTGTGTTCTTAGGTTTTTCAAATTAAATGGTTGTTCAATCTTTATCTGCCTCAGCTTCACGTTATTAATAAGGTATTTCAATTCACTGTACTCTTTCAAAGAACCTAGATAATTCCTGTAAACACTAAATATAAGTGATAGTTTTGGAGATATTTTCTCCATATAAAACTTCCAAAACTTATTAGTGAATTTACAGAGGGTGTAGTTAAAATAACTAAATAGTTATTTCAAAACGCTACACTTTAATTTGCAGATATAAGAGAAAACCGTGAGATTCCAAGTTTTATACTGAATTACATTTTGTTTGGGGATTTCCGTGATTCCGTTCGTTTTTTCCGCATCGCGGAAATCATAGGGCCCTATGTTGTCTGCTGTTTGTATGTGTAGGGGGGGAAATCAGAAAAAATTCTTAAATCGGATAAAATAAAATAAAAAATCTGAGATTTTATTTTTAGGCCATATTGCCCAGCCCTACGCCCAAGCCTAATACACGTACTACTACACAACTGCTTAGACTGAGTTCATCTCCTCCAATATTACTACTGTTAGTTTGCTACTAAAATTCAACTGACATCTGAGCATCATGCTACGTAAAGTAGTATCGCTTCTGTAGTATTGGAGTACTTTTGCGACCGTAGCATCTGACGGATACCTGATGCTGGTATCAGGGCATCTCTAGAAATACATACAAAAACTGTTCATGGGAGTGAAAAGCATGACAATAAAAAACTGGTTTTATGAAATATAACTTGACATTTTTACAAACAATCATGGTCTGCAAAGCAAGTTTTATGACAATGAACAAATGTTTGAGTACCCAATGCGGTTGCAGCCCAAAACTCCAACAGCAAAGTATCTCAAGTTAAAATAAAATACCTGTGTTTAGACGTATAACCTTTAAAAGACCTGTTGATGGGTAGCCTCATGCTACCGCACACTGACCCAGGCCAAATGGAAAACTACTGAAAAACAGTATCAGTGTAAATTATGATAAAGATTTATTTTAATGACATGAAATTAATTAAAGTCTTTCATCAGCAGCTCCGCACGCCATCATGTCAAACATATTCTTTCCAATTTTTGTCATGAGTTCCACAACTTTGCATAAAATAGGGGGTAAAAGGACTAAACTTTTTTTTTTTTTTTTACAGTGTACCATTACACGGTGAACTTTCCAGTCCATCACCCTCCCAACGTTGTCTAAAAATATCTTTAATCCGGTTGTTGTTGCACGTACATGTGAGAAGCATCACTGTGGAAACCACCACAAACGGTCCCTTAAGGCATTCGTGACACTCCCCACCTCACACCTTTCGGTAAATCCACGCTGCCCTATTTTAAACCACAATCTTTCCCATCGCGGGGCTGCACCTCCCCACACTGTTCCCATCTGTCGGATTGAAATCTGATAGACTCTTGAGTGGCGTGTCGTCTCATCTCGTTCTCCGGAGTTGACCCGGAGACTTTCACACCGCCAGTTTCTGCAAATGTCAGAGGATTTTACTGCTGTACGGTCTGACTTTATAGGAAATATTACACTTTAATAAGCAACATACCTGAAATTTATCTGCCAGTATTTTTATATAACAAAAATACAAATCTTATTTGAACTTTTTTCTGGCATAAACTCTAAAAGCTTCCACACCAGGTGGAAATGAAGGAGAATAAATACAGTTCAGGCTGTAGCAAACAAACCAGCAGGTTACAAATGACTTTCAAGGACTTTTTTTTTTTTTAAAGAAAATAATTCAAGATAAGACCCTGACAGAAATACAGCGGAGGAAGGCTATGTTCTCTGTGACACGGGAGCAGGCGAAGCATCGATTGTCAGGTTCACGCAAACATGTGTTGAACATTTACTAGACCTTGAACAGGGCCCCGCGTCCACGTTGGGCAATTCCATTACTCACAGCCGAGGTAAGGGGTCAGAGAGCGATCAATACGTGGAGGATGGAGGAGAGCGATAGAGACTCGGATAAAAAGAAGCTACCGAGCTCTCCGGTTGTGACCCTCCCACAAAAGACAGAAAAACAAATGCACTTTTACCGGAGGCAGAGAAACCTCGTGGAGAAGGACTATTATTCAGGTTGATAGGCAGTGAACTCGAATGCACGCAAGCAAATTTACAGACTACCTGTAAAATATTAAATTAGTTCACTTTAGAGACAATCACAAATGTAGACTTGAGAAAAAATGGAAACATTCATGGGAACTTTACTTTTTACGTTAGATCACTTAGGGCTCCATGTATTCACATTTTAAATTACCGGTAGTATTTTTCTGTCTTAATTTTTTTTTTTTTTTTAACTTAAAAGCATTTTGTTATTTGGTGGAATAAGAAAATCTCAACACATTTAAAAAAATCAAAATCTAGGAAGCCATCTTAGAAAGCTCTAATTTAAATAAATAATTAATAACACTACATGCAAATGTTGTTTTATAAACCCTTACGTGGTTATTCCAGTGGAACATGCTAAAGAGCAACCTTTTGTACCACTTCTGGCTGGAATTTCCTAATAATTCTGCAGGATTACCCATAATATGTTAAATGTATTTGCAATAAATGGGTTGTGAAATTCTAATTGTTTTGCCAACTAAGGTCTTTATTAAATGTTCAGAAACATTAAATGAAACGCCCCTGAAATAGGACATTTATTCAACGCTTCATATATGAACCTAAATTCACAACAATTTTTATATTTAAGCCTCCTCCTGTTGAACTTGAGTCTGCCCGCCATCCAGGCCAGGTTGAGCTCCTTCCAGAGCACAAAGGCGTTGTGCGCCGCGACGTCTGCCATGTTGCGGAAGAGGGCAATGGACCACCGACAGGTCTTTCTCCTGCAGCTGTAGGTGGCCACCACTTTATCCAAGTTGTCCACGCCGCCCTTGGTGTTGTTGTAATGCAGCACCACGCCGGGCTCAACGGTCTCGGAGGTCAGGGCAGGCGCCCTGACAACGTGTCTGGGGCACGTGGTAAGGAGCAGCACGTTCTTGTTTTTCTTGGGCACGCAAGACAGCAGGAGCATCCCACCACTCGGCCCTTGAGGCATTGCAAACTCTCTGGGGATCATGGGTCTGTTCTTTCGCAGAGGGCCCAGCAGAGTGTGGCGCCTTTTGCAAAACAGCAAGAGTGCGAGCTTGTGCAACGTGAAGTTCTCGCAGGCCACATTCCTTCATATTCCTAACTTTCAACTTAGTCACAGACACAATCTGAATTCATATTTTTATAATTCCTTAATACCCTCAGTTTGATACATTTTTAAATATATTTAGTGACTTTGATTATTTTATTTAGGGTTAATTAACCCAGTTAATGAGACTGATTTCTTCACCCGGTGTAATTTTGCTTGAATTGAAACATTTAACCCAAAAAGATTCATACATTCATTACTTCCAGACTTGATTACTGCAATTATCCATTATCAAGATGCCCATAACCTTCTCTTAAGGCCTCCAGCAGATCCAGAATGCTATTGCCAGAGTTCTGGTGAGAGTTAGGAGGGTTCAGATTTCTCCAGTGTTAGCATCACTTTGTTGGCTCAAATCCCATTGGCATTGGGTTATCCTGGCTATTGCAGCTGTATGATCACTCCTTCGCAGCGCAGGAAAATGAACTTTACAACGAGCCACTTGGCTCACGCAGCAGCTTGTCAGTGTGTGATCATGGGCTACAAGATTGATGATAACACTACGTAACTCTGGTGCGCAAAGGAGCATTGTAGCAGAAGGAACTGGTGCACCTGCACACCACGTGTGCACCCCTGGCTTTGACTGCTTGAGGACAAACTGACCACATTTCCTCACTGTGCTGGATTTAAGCCGACTTTCGTCCATCGCAGGCAAAGTATTTTATCGTGAGAACATTGTAGAAAAAAATCTCTAGTCATGGTTTTAAATCTACGCTTTGTGGTCATGCAGTGCCATGTCACTGATGCAAAATCTTTGTCTCACAACCAAACATGGGCTGTCACCAATTTCAAACACTGTCAGAAAAGCTATGAGTGGGATTTACAATGAACAAATGGGAGCACACCCAGAGAGTGATGCAAAAGAGAATTCTTTCTGTTAAAAGTTCCCACAGATATCATATGTAATGGCTAGATGGATTATCTGGGGTTCGACAGCGTAGCTACACGGAGGCCATCTTGCCACTGAGAGCTGACTTTCTGCTCTTTATGGTAGCATATGGAAAGTGAGCCATCAACTTAACTAAAGATACTCATAACTCGATGAAAAATAAACTGATTTACAAACGGTTTACTTTCTTACAAACTGTTATGTATAGACTTGAGATAAGATACTTTTACATTTTATCAGTTTCCCGACCATTATCGATATTAGGGATGTTTGATATTATCAGTCTACTGATAACATCGGCCAATATAGGCATTAAAATGTAATATTGGTATCGGTTTTTGTAATGATGACACACATGACCTTTACATACCATGCACATAACATACATCAAACTGTTTGGCTACTTCTCCTCTCTCCCAAAATGTCAAAATATAACAAATCTGATGTATAGTTTTAGAGATATTTGTATTTATTTGGCACACCTTGCATTAAATCCTGTGTTTGTCTTTTTTTTTAATGAGGGCTACCCCACTTATATCGGTATCGGAAATTAAGCGTTAGACAATATTGGATATCGGTAAAAAAGCCAATATTGAGCATCCCTAATCGATATATTTCACAGCCACAATGTTTATAACAAAGCAAACCGTTTGAAAATCGTTTAAAAATTGAGCAAGTTAGAGGTATTTAATAGTACATGCACCATTGACAGCAATGTTAAGAAAGGGGGCAGCTGTTGGTGGTAAGATGGCCACCGCGTAGGTACATCAGGGTCCATTGACGAAATGCTAGTAAGATATCTAGCAATTATATATGATAACTATGGTCGTTCCTTCCCACTGTTACTCTTGGACTGGGCTGCTCAGAACGGGGCATTGCATTGAAGTAAAGCTTCACACCACTTCTAATCACCTTTATAAACAGGACAATTTGACTAAGTGCCATTTTATGAATTAATCTAATTTTATTCCAGCTGAATCACATTTACTGCAATCAGTACCTGAAATGATCTAGATTTGATGAATAGTGTTGTGAACGGGATCTTAATTAAAACACTTTTTTTTATTTAAGTTTTCATAATATTCTGGTTAGCCTCCTGTAGTGTCTGCTGATGTTAGACTGATATTATGTACAATGAGCACAATGTCCGTCTCTGCTCAAAGGTTTTGTGTGTGGTCAGGTTTTTAAGAAATCAGACAATTATAAAACCTGAACAGGTCAGCAGAAATTTGCCTAATGAAAAAAAACAAAAATGCATCAATTTATGAACCTTCTTTGATTCAAGTAACAGCTGAACACAACATAAGTTAGCCCACAAATCAACAAACGCAAAACTGCAGTTTACAACTGGACTGAGTGGACTCCTCGATCTTTGAGTAATTGTTACCAGTGCGGACAGAAGCAAGCATCGGCTGCCAAGAGTCAATATCTGTAATCAACAGAGCAGACTGCTGGTCTCATAATCAGCAAGAAACAATACTGGACTCAAATTCTATTCCCTCCTTTGCTGTGAAACTATTGTGGGAAGCTACATAAAAGTCTGACAGACAAATATATTTTAGAAGCGAATCTGCCATTGCATAATCCAATAAATCATTTTAAGTAAGTCTGAGTCATGACACTATTTGCTGTGCACCACATGGCAAACAGTGCATTAATTAGTCATCATTTCACACAGACGAAACTCTAAAGACACAAATAGAGAACAAGCCAGCATTATGCAGTCTGTTCTGTAATTCACGTCACCAGTACACGTTTGTGTATGTTTGTTTTAGATATTGTCTTTCTCCTGTAAAACCAATGGCATTTTTACATTTAACACAAAATGGAAAAAACAAATCAGAAAAAATGATCTCTTTGAAGAGTTTTCATTGTACATAGCTTCATGCTTTTCAGAAAAACACAGTTGACGTAAGAGGAGTGGATAGCCTACGAATAATCCAAGACCAAGTGTATTGCTGCCATCATAAAACAGCTAGCAGTCCATGCAATGTAGTTTGTATGAATTTTTTCAAGTGTGAATATCATCATCATCAAAATTGTGTATTTACTTGGCCGATGCTTTTATCCAAAGCAATATACAGTATTTAACCTATCAGGCATGTTTTAGTATGTAACCGGAGTGCCCGGAAGAAACTCACGCCATGCCATCTCCATACAGAAATGCCGCAACTGGGAATTGAACCTGTGAAATACTTGCTGCGAGGCAACAATGCTATCAACGTCACCACCATGCAGCCCAAAGGAGGTGGTTGATCTCTGATGGACCACCATGAGGGATAAACCTCCTTGTTGATCGCAATCAGGGATTAATTACACATGTCAGGTTAACAGGACCCTTAAACTATCCTGCAATGATGCAATAAGCCAGGGGGGCCACAATTTTTCACCTCGCAACCTACTTTTATATTGAGCAGGTCCACGCAGTCTATCCGCCTCATGAGGTTGTCTCAAGGGGTGGGGGGGAGCTTGCTGGCGCTGCATCGTGTTTGTCCGCCACTGCATGAGCTCTTCACGCCACATTTAACGGAGATTTCGTAACGCAACTGCTGTCGTTCTAACTCATTCCTCGAGTGTGTGCGATTGTCCCGCGATCTACGTTTTCTCCTAACATTGGTAGGTTTCTAATTATTTATACATTTTACATCAAAAAACACTTAAAAATAAATTAATTTGACCTTTTAATAGTGTTTTTAAACCCCGCAAATGTTATAAATGGTTATGTTTTTCAGTTAGACACTGACACTTTCCTTCTGGGTTAATAAAATGTTGGATTGGTTGATTTACATGTTTAAATGTACGAATAGTTCTTAAAGAAATATTACAGTGTTTGGATTTTATTTTTTTTATCAATTTAAAAGATTTTTGATTAATGGTTTAAGTTGTAATATCTGTTAAAGACATGCACAAGAAATTCAACTGATGAAGATTTTATCTAGGGATTAAAAAAAACCCACAACAGTTTCAGTTGAGTGTTTTTCTCTCATTTTTTTTATAAAATCCTTTGGTCTTCCGTGTGAAACGGAACCATCTGCATTCATGTGTGAAAGGACAAGTGTTGTGACATCGTGTTACACCCGGCTCACTTCAGCACAATGCGAAGAGTTTTTGCTCGAACAATTCTTCACCCCCTCGTTCTGAGGAAACGTTGGCTGGTGCGGCGGCGCTTCCCCCGGAAATAAATCATCATAACATGTTTACACATTTGCACAAAGCAGTTATTATAAATTACACATTTGTAAAGACACGCTCGGATGCTTTGTGTTTACAGCAAATAGAGTCTCGAGTGTCGTGATGGAATATGAACAACAAGCTTCCCTTTATTTGTCGTTTCCGTTGAAGATGCCTCGGTTTTTTAATGAAATGCAGGTCATTATGAACGAGAGCTCAATGAGGCGTGGAATAGGCCTCACCATTACTCTCTGCTCTTTTTTGAAAAAGAGTTTTCTTTTTCTTTCTACTCATTTCTGTGCATTTGAACCTTTTCCACTCCTTTCAGAGTTAAAATACCCCACCACACCCCATGTCAAGGCCACGTTTATGTTCTCTACTGGCACCGTTCCTGTTCATCCTCTATACTGCAGACTTCTCCATCAACTCCCCAGGCTGTCATCTACAAAGGTTCTCTGATGACTCTGGTATAGTCTGACTTATCAAAGGTGAGGATGACTCAGCGAACAGACAGTCAACGCAGGACTTTGTGGACTGGTGCCAGCAGAACCACCTCCTGATCAGCGCAGGGAAAACTAAGGAGTTGGTGATGGATTTCTGCAGGAACAGACCCACAGTTCTGACATCGGTAAACATCCAGGGAGCTGACATTGAGATAGTAGACTGCTGACTCCTTTCAATGAGAAGGAGCAGTAGCTCTATCCAAGTTTCCTCTCGAAGTTCTATTCTCCTCGCTTTATCTCGAGGGCTGAGATCAGCCACCATACAGAGGAAGCTCATTTCAGCTTCTTGCATATGGGATATTTTGGTCATGAACCAAAACTCTTGACCACAGGGGAATGCTGGAATGTACATTTGGCTCAGCTCCTTCTTCACCATGACAAACCAGAGCTATACCCTCCTTCCTGTAGATAAAACCCTAGTCTATCAGTCCATCTCACACTCAATCCCATCACCCTTCAGAACAAGACACCATAATACATGAACTCATCTGCTTAATGCAGATATATATTCCTAGTGTACAGCATAAGAAAAGATCTCTCAGAACTTAGATGGTCTTAGGAATAGAGGGTTTCTCACTGTGGTTGCAATATATCATGGTCCTGGGTGTAGCGTTGTGGCATTGTCTCTATAACACTGGAACTGGCACGGCTTGGTCATTTAGTAATTGAATCAGGAATGGCTGAGCTGGCCTCATGCCTTGGCTACAAATAGGGATGCACCGATATCGGTATCGAGCCGATACCATGTACTCATACTCGTTAAAGTTAACCAATACCAGTATCGATATCGGGCTGATACGATACCATGTACTTGTACTCTTTTAGTTAACTGATACCAGGAATTGATACCAGTGTCGGTATCAGGCTGATACGATACCATGTACTCATTAATGTTAACCGATACCAGAAACCAATACCAGAATCGTATTAAGCCGATACAATACCATATACTTGTACTTGTTAAAATTAACAGAAAATAGAAGAAAACAGAACCTTTCTTCCAGTTCATTGCATTTTTTTGTGCAGTAGAAGTAACTGTATCGTTACTTGTATCGGCAAGTACTCAGATCCAACTATCGGTATCGTATCGGTTTGAAAAAGTGGTATCGGTGCATCCCTAGCTACAACACCATCACACCCTCAAAAGTAATCTTCTAGATTATAGCTGCATCCTTACATTGTCTAGGAGAGTTACAGAGTTTCATGAAAGCAGAGGATAGGGTCTTGCAAAGTACTAAAAGCTGGATTGCAAAAACATAATCATGTAGGTCATGAAGAACATAGCGAGGGGGTCATAACCTATTATGACGGAAACCATAATCACAAGACATCTATTGAAAAAACACATGCTGAAACCCACGGATTCATTAGGTTATTTCTTTTAGAAAAATTAGATGACTTCTAGGAAGAATTCCCTTTTCCCATTATGGTAATCAGATCAAGTTCCTGCCACATTTTCTTGTAATTCCCATTTTTAAATGACAAGTATACAATCTGTCATGACGTGAACAACAAATTGAAAAAGCTTCATTGTTTTCTTGTGTTTTACATTTACCGTCTGAGAGCTAAAACCGACACCCTGGCAAAAAATAGTTTGTTTATCAGTCCTGCATAACCGTCTAAATGAAGATGAATTCCTGCCATGGCGGCGGCACAGAAGCACGTCACGCCGGTGTCACTTTAATTTCATCCACAACTGTTCATTTGAAGTTACGGCTTGGACTTTAAAACGTGATCTTAGGGGTATCAGCATGACTGAAATAAAGCCAAACAACAGGCACAGATTTAAAAAGACGACAGCAGAGGGGGGGCGGGGGGGGGGGGGAATCTCGTGCGCTTCAAAGTGAAACGTGTGGCAGTGAGGAAACGAGTTATCAGACATTCACAGAGAGCAAATTTCTCCTGGCTCGCTGTCTCGTGCCCTCTCCATCCCCCCGAACCATCTCTCATCCCGTTCCCATGGGTCATTTTGTCTAATCTGGATTCCCACTGTCTTCTATATTACTGACAGTGCATCAATCACGGTTAAACACATGCCCTTTACCATGCCTGCTGTCAGCTGACGGAGTGTGTGTGAGAGAGAGAGAGAGTGTGTGGAGCTGCCTGGGGTTCCCCGACCACATCCTCACCCCTCCTTAATCCCTCAAAAATGTCTGCATTGCTATGGAAATATTATGCTGCTCTGCACTGTCGGACAGCACTGTGCAACGAGTTGAGGATTAGCATATATTTCAATTGCTCTCTTGTTTGAAATGCGGCGGGTGAACACGAGGGCAAATCTCCACTACTCCTGCCAACAATTGCTTTTTCTTTGAAAAGCAATGGAAGGGAGGGAAGGAGGGAAGCAATGATCTTTGAGTGCGGGGGTCAAAAATACTGAGCGGTATTCCTGAAATTCTGAAGTATTTGGCCGAGTTGATGTAAGCACACTTACAGCTTCATTCGTAGTTACTTGCACGTTATTCTTTCATGTTAGTTGCTGAGAAGTACCATATTTTAGCAATGTTTCCTCCACTGTGTGCCTCTTCTTTATTCTCCTGTTACTTCAAGGGTTTATGTAATTTTTAGAGTTAAGTCAATACGTGTCCTTAGAGATTCTGGTGAAATCTGTTCTGCTTTTGGGACGAAACAATAAATGTTGAATCTTTACTTTGATATATAAAAAGTTTACAAAAACCTATGCATTCCATGATTCATGGTAATTGAGCAAAACTGTTAATTAAGGTTGCCAATACACAGGTATAGAAACACCCTTGTTACCATTTGCCTGGATCATGGAAACATAGACTTTGTGTCATGATATATCGTGATATTTTTTTCACTAAATTCCATTTTTTATTTTATAGGGTTTGGTTTTTAGATTTCACAGAAAGATTTTCACCATATTGTGAAATTGTCATACTGACATTAAAGGTTCCATTTCTTTGCAAAAAAAAAAAATTCTTTGTATCCACACAAACTTTACACTTCTCATTTTGTTTATACATCAAAGTTGAGGGTGTTTTGTCTTCGTTCCAATAGGTTCCTGTAGTATTTGAGCTCAGAGTTTCTTCTTTCAAACTGGAGGTGTATGTTTTTTTTAACTTGTCATATTTCGCCTCACTTTTCTCTGCTTATCCAGGTCGCAGGGGCAGCATCATCCCAAGTAGGTCATCCCAGATCGTCCTCTCCCTGGCCAAGTCCGCCAGCTCCTCTGCTGAGATGCCCCGGCATTCCCTAGCCAATCTGGAGAGGTATATCCTCCAGCTTGTCCTGGGTCAAAATGCCCAAAACGCCTCCCAAGGGAGGCTTCCAGGAGGAATCCTAACCCAGGTGCCCAAACCACCTTAACTGGCTTCTCTCAATGTGGAGGAGGATCAGCTTTACTCCGAGTCCTTCCCAAATGTCTGAACTCTGAGCCACTCTGCGGAGGAAACTCCTTTCAGCCGCTTGTATTTGAGATCATGTTCTGTCGGTCATTACCCAAAGCTCATGACCATAGGTGAGGATTAGGACGCAGATCGACCAGTAAATCAAGACCCTTGCTTTCTGGCTCAGCTCCTTCTTTACCAAGACAAACCAGTTCATTAACCACATCACTGCAGATCTGCCTGTCAATCTCCCTCATGAACAAGACCCCGAGATACTTAAAACTCCACCGCTTGAGGTAGGACCTCTCTCCCACTCAGCTGTGAACCTCCCCTGCAAGAGCTCAACGTCATATTGACGATGCTAGGACCACATCATCTGCAAAAAGCACAGACGGGATCCTCCTGCCACCCAACTCAACTTGTCATATGCCCTACATAAAACACAGTCAAGAATTTAAATTTGGAACTAAATGTTTATGACCCTTGCTTTTCAGGATGTTTTTCTATAGATCCTATAGTTTTGCACAGTGTTTCTTAAGAGATGGGCTTCTGGTTACCATAGTGACCCTAATGATGTAGATTGTCAGTCATCCAGGTCTTGGTAATCTTGAAATATATTTTTAGAAAGTTCAACTGGACTTCTCTTGTTTCTTGAAGTTGCTTCTTCAGTTCTGATCTTATTAGTGACAACAATTGCCTCATTAGTGACTTTTGTGGAAGTATTTCTAACTAAAACATATAAACCAGACCATGTTTCAGGACTGTCTCTTGGATGAGACGTGAAATGTCTTAAATAATCAAGAGAAGTCCAGTTGCCTTTAAATTAAAAAAGTATGATCATAGTGACCCTAACAAGCCACTAGCAACAGCTTTTAACATTTCTTTTAATCTTGGCTCACTCTTTATACAGTTCATACGTCAAAATGAGGAGAAATTGGTGTTTCGAGCACTAGCTGTATTGGCACTTTTCAATTTCCTGCAGGAATGTTCTAGTTGATTGTTGGACTTTTATTACATGAACAAACTCACCACTCAGTGTAAACTCATCCCACAGGTAACAGGTCATAGTCTTCTTCTGCAGACAAATAAGCTCCAGCAGCCGTTGGGCTCATCATGCTAATTATGTTTACATTCAGATTCAGCCTTTCAGTGCCTTTGTACCTTTACACTCTATTATGTCCCCGTATGAAAACCCACTGACTCATACAGTGCATATCTTCCAAGGCCATTATGTTGCGCGTTCTGATTATCTTTGCTCTTGTAAACATTGGCAGCAGCGGCTGTTTACGTTAATGTGATTTGTTCTTATTATCTTTTCTTAAGGTCACCACCACATTAAGCACAACTGCTCAGGCGCTCTTCTCTTTATTCAGCCGAATGCAAATGAATTAAAGCCATAAAATCTGGCCTGTTGTGGTTTAGGCTAAATTGTTAATGGGGGATCTTATAGTATGCTCAATTAAAGAGATATTTTTTTGCTTCGTTTAGCAGATGTTCATACCTTGCTGCCCTGGCGCAGTGTGCCGGAGCAGTTTTCAAGTTCTCTCCAACTTTCTTTCTTTGTTTTACTGGCCACGTTTCATTCAGGGTTATATAACAAATTGCTATACATCTATCTTCGTCGACTGTATTTATTGCAATCCTGGTGGCGCACATCTTCATTATGTTCGAGAAACTCCCCTCTGCTGCAGCAGATTGCCACAAACAATGCTCAGCGACGGACAGCGTGCAACAAACACCTGCCATTTGATAATTAACACCTGCTGTGGGGGAAGAGACACCTGTTTTTGCCTGCATTGATTATTTCGTAGTGACAGTACTGAATGTAATGAATGGCTACATCAAAGCTGAATTCCATGCAGTGGTTACAAATGATTTGTTAAATACTGCTAATAAAGGTCAATACGGGTAAATCAATTTCTTTTATTTAGGTATAACTCCTGATGCAGCTTGATGTGGCAAAGACCAAGGAACTGATGGTTGACTTCAGGTTGTCCCAGACACGAGTGACCCGTTTCCATACAGGGGATTGCTCTGGTCATAGTGAAGGCCTACTGGGAGTACACATCAACAATAAACTGTACTGGGCTAAAAACACAACTGTGCTTTGCAGGAAGCGCTAGAGTCATCTCTAATTTTTGAGGTGGCTGAGGTCATTCAACATCTGCCGGACATTGCTCAAGTTCCATGAATTTGTTTTTGCCAGTGCATCCTCTATGCCAGGGGTACTTCATAGGTGGCTTCTTATTTCTGGCCTTCGAGCCATGTACTGTGTTCCTCAAACTGGCAATATGTCATAAAATCCATTGCGAATCGGCACGGCGCCCCCGTGCAGCTCTAGGAAGAGGAGCTGCTGTATACAGGCGTAGGCCAAAAAAAGCCAGTTTGCGTAGGCCAAAGAAAGCCAAAATGCAAAGAAAGAACAGTGATTGCTAAAGATTTTACCCTAACTATCCTTATTTGAAACTCTTTGGTTTCCTCTCAGTAACCACTGGAGCCATCAATTTTTACAGCAAGATCATCATCACAAATGTGTTGTTGTTTATAGGGCACAAAGTAATGGTGGGTGTGTAAGAAAATCGTTCATAAAAGCATCATCTGTCAAGTCAAAATGGATACTCCAAAAAAAGGATCTGTAAAATTAATCAAAAACAATGGAACATGTTCCAGTTCGAGTTTGTTTTTGGTTATTTAACGCACAGTTTCATGGCGTGCTACAAACATTCAGCAAAAAAAGTTGTAGAAGCAAATTCATGCTACAAATCAGTTTCCTTTGTGCTGCGCAGGATAAGAGAGGCTCCTCCGTGAACCGTCACCTTATCGTGGTGGAGGAGTTTGAGTGCCCTAATGATCCTAGGAGCTATGTTGTCTGGGGCACTTGTGCCCCTGGTAGGGTCACCCATGGCAAATTGGTCCTAGGTGAGGGGTGAGACAAAGTGCGGTTCAAAAGACTCTTCATGCAAGTACAATCATCGAGCCAGTGTACCCGGCCCGGAGGGTTACCAGGGTCCCACCCTGGAGCCAGGCCTGGGGTTGGGGCCCGTGAGCGAGCGCCTGGTGGCCGGGCTTTCGCCCATGGGGCCCGGCCGGGCCCAGCCCGAACTGGATACATGGGCTCATCCACCTGTGGGCCCACCACCTGCAGGAGGAACATGAAGGGTCTGGTGCAATGTGGATCGGATGGCAGACCAAGGCGGGAGCTTTGGCGGTCCGATCCCCAGACACAAAAACTGGCTATTGGGACATGGAACGTTACCTCTCTGGCGGGGAAGGAGCTGGAGCTTGTGGAAGAGGCTGAGCGATACCGGCTAGATATAGTCGGGCTCACCTCGACACATAGCGTTGGCTCTGGAACCCAAGTCCTTGAGAGGGGTTGGACTCTCTTCTATGCTGGAGTTGCTCCGGGTGAGAGGCGGAGGGCTGGGGTGGGCTTTTTGTTGGCCCCAAGACTCTCTGCCTGTATGTTGGGGTTTTCTCCGGGGGACGAAAGGGCAGCTTCCCTGCGCCTTCGGGTTGGGGAACGGGTCCTGAGTGTTGTTTGTGCTTATGCACCAAATAGCAGCTCAGAGTACCCACCCTTTTTGGAGTCCCTGGGACGAGTGCTGGATAGCGCTCCTACTGGGGACTCCATAGTCCTGCTGGGAGACTTCAACGCTCACGTGGGCAATGACAGCGTGACCTGGAGGGGCGTGATTGGGAGGAACGGCCCGCCTAATCTGAACTCGAGTGGTGTTCTGTTTTTGGACTTCTGTGCAAGTCGCAGTTTGGCCATAACAAACACCATGTTCGAACATAAGGATGCCCACCGGTACACCTGGTACCAGGGCAGCCTAGGTTACAGGTCGATGATTGACTTTATAGTTGTATCATCTGACCTGAGACCGTATGTTTTGGACACTCGAGTGAAGAGAGGAGCGGAGCTGTCAACTGATCACCACCTGGTGGTGAGTTGGATCAGATGGCAGGGGAAGATGCTACGCAGACCTGGTAGACCCAAACGTATAGTGAGGGTCTGCTGGGAACGCCTGGCAGAAGAGCCTGTCAAGATGATCTTCAACTCCCACCTCCGGCAGAGCTTCGACCACGTCCCGAGAGCAGTGGGGGACATTGAGTCCGAATGGGCCTTGTTCCGCTCTGCGATTGTTGAGGCGGCTGTTGCTAGCTGTGGTCGCAAGGTAGCCGGTGCCAATCGTGGCGGTAACCCCCGTACCCGCTGGTGGACACCAGAGGTTAGGGGAGCCGTCAGGCTGAAGAAGGAGGCCTACAAGGCATGGCTAGTCTGTGGGTCTCCAGAAGCAGCTGATGGGTATCAGAGGGCCAAGCGGAGTGCAGCAGTGGCAGTTTCCGAGGCAAAATCTCGAGCGTGGGAGGAGTTCGGCGAGACCATGGAGAAAGACTATCGGTCGGCTCCAAAGAGGTTCTGGCAAACCATCCGACGCCTCAGGGGAGGAAGGCGGCAACTCGCTCACACTGTTTACAGTGGGGATGGGGAGCTGCTGACATCAACTGGGGCTATAGTCGGGCGGTGGAAGGAATACTTTGAGGAGCTCCTCAATCCCACCGACACGCATTCCTATGAGGAACCAGAGCTGGGAGAACTGGGGATGGACTGTCCAATCTCTGGGGCAGAAGTCGCTGAGGTAGTCAAAAAACTACGCAGTGGCGGAGCCCCGGGGGTGGATGAGATCCGACCTGGGTATCTGAAAGCTATGGATGTTGTAGGACTGTCGTGGTTGACACGTCTCTGCAACATTGCGTGGCCATCGGGGGCAGTTCCTGTTGAGTGGCAAACCGGGGTGGTGGTTCCCATTTTTAAGAAGGGGGACCAGAGGGTGTGTTCCAACTATAGGGGGATCACACTCCTCAGCCTCCCTGGGAAGGTCTACTCCAGGGTACTGGAGAGGAGGGTCCGGTCGATAGTTGAACCTCAGATAGAAGAGGAGCAATGTGGTTTTCGTCCTGGTCGTTGAACTGTGGACCAGCTCTTTACCCTTGCTAGGGTGATGGAGGGGTCATGGGAGTTTGCCCAACCAATCCACATGTGTTTTGTGGATTTGGAGAAGGCTTATGACCGTGTCCCCAGGGACACCCTGTGGGGGGCGCTCCAGGAGTACGGGGTGGATGGTCTTTTGTTAAGGGTCATTCAGTCCCTGTACCAGAGGAGTGTGAGTCTGGTCCGCATAGCCGGCAGTAAGTCGGACCTGTTCCCAGTGAGGGTTGGACTCCGCCAGGGCTGCCCTTTGTCACCGGTCCTGTTCATAACCTTTATGGACAGGATTTCTAGGCGCAGCCGTGGTGTGGAGGGGGTTGAGTTTGGTGACAGGAGAATCTCGTCTCTGCTTTTTGCAGATGATGTGGTCCTCCTAGCTTCATCAGGCTCTGACCTTCAGCTCTTGCTGGGGAGGTTCGCAGCCGAGTGTGAAGCGGCTGGGATGAGGATCAGCACCTCCAAGTCTGAGGCCATGGTTCTCGGTCGGAAAAGGGTGGCTTGCCAACTCCAGGTCGGGAGAGAGATCCTGCCTCAAGTGGAGGAGTTCAAGTATCTCGGGGTCATGTTCACGAGTGAGGGAAGGAGGGAGCGGGAGATCGACAGGCGGATTGGGGCAGCGTCAGCAGTGATGCGGACGCTGAACCGGTCTGTTGTGGTGAAGAAGGAGCTGAGCCGGAAAGCAAGGCTCTCGATTTACCCATCGATCTACCTCCCAATCCTCACCTATGGTCATGAGCTTTGGGTAATGACCGAAAGAACGAGATCGCGGATACAAGCGGCCGAAATGAGTTTTCTCCGCAGGGTGGCCGGGCTCAGCCTTAGGGATAGGGTGAGGAGCTCGGACATTCGGGAGAGACTCGGAGTAGAACCGCTGCTCCTCCATGTCGAAAGGAGCCAGTTGAGGTGGTTCGGGCATCTTGTTAGGATGCCCCCTGGACGCCTCCCCAGGGAGGTGTTTCAGGCATGTCCTGCCGGCAGGAGGCCCCCGGGTCGACCCAGGACACGCTGGAGAAAATATATCTCTGGTTTGGCCCTGGAGCGCCTTGGGATCCTGCCGGAGGAGCTGGTAGAAGTGGCTGGGGAGAAGACTGTCTGGAGCTCCCTAATTGGGATGCTGCCCCCGCGACCCGGACCCGGATAAGCGGAAGAAGACGAGACGAGACGAGGATAAGAGAGGACTACAGATTAGTGGATGCACCAACACTACAGGAATTAAAAATCAATAACGGCCCTCAAAATCTAAATCTGTGCATCTTCGTGTCTTTTAAAGAGCTGATGATGGCCAGAGATCTGGTAAAGTGAAGAAAAAGTCTTCCTTGGGTGGAAACAAAGGAACACAGTTCAGTTGAGGGAAGATTTTGGCCAAAACTTTGCTTTTTTTTTAAACATATAAAGAAGACAATAAAACAAATGGTACTACGAATTAAGTTATTCCAGTAAAATAAAACTCCCTTCAATTTAAAAAGGGTCCATCTAATACAGGGAAACTTTTAGAGGATAATGACATGATCTCAAAAGCTTCCGATGTCAAGCCTTGTGGGGAATTGAAACAGTTAATCACCATGAAAACCATTTATCTTCCATATTGATGTGTGAATGCCTGGATGGTATAAAGGCAGTGCCATCTCCACAGTGTGTGAAACGCGCTCCAACACAACAGCACGCCCATATGTTGCTGTGCTTACTCCCTCCTGTTCCATCCATCTAATAATGGGAAGAGGATGAGGGAAAATGCCTCAGTGTCAATGGCCCAACCACTGAGATTCCATTATTACAACCATAAATCCTTCCAATACCGTCGTTTTCCCCTCCTCCCTTCTTCCTCCCCCTCCTTTTTTTTTTCCTGCTCCCCTGTCTCACACACAAGCAGCATCCAGACGACAAAACTTGAAACGCACACTTTTGAGTGTTAACTTTGAAAAATACCCATCTATCATGTCGGCACCCACACCTCCGGTCCCTCGGGGAAGCTGCCATTAAAGAGTGTGAGAATATGTGAGTGTATAAGTACGTGCATCTGTGTGTTTGTTTTTGGACACATTTTCAGTTTCAGGTTGCATTTCCCCAAAAGAGCCCCTGTGTTTAGATTTAAATAGAGTAAATGGAGACGTGTTTAATTGCCAACTATCATCTTTCATGGGAGATGTATTCTTCAGCAGCATCACATTTAAAGGGATGTTGTGGCCATTTTAAAGTGTGATTTTGTGTTCAAGTTATAAAGAATCATCATCTTACTTGTTGTAGATAATGTCCTGACTTACTTTAGTTTGGAGAAATAGGCTTTATTCCCCCGGGGTTAGTCTGAGTGCAGCTGAGACACAAGTGTATTGCTGCCATCTTAAAACAGCAACAATCTAAAGGTCACTGCGATTCAAGTGAATGTCATTTATAAACCTTTACACCATCTTTATTTCACATTACACAGTTAATTACATTTAATTAAATGTTTTTTACAAGTGTACACATCACAAACAGCAGCAAAGTGTAGCATTATAGGTCAAATCCAGCAGGAATTTAGGGGACAAAATGTTTTAAGACAGCAACAATCTGATTAACAGAATCTAATCAGATACGCACATTTTTAGCTCCCCAATATGATGTAAATGGGCTCAACTGCAAAGTGGATTGTTGCTGTTCTACAATGATTAATGCCAACATTATTTGATAAACCTTTCCACTGCCATCAATTTTGCATTTCACTGTTATTTTGGCAGCAATTTAAGGAATTCCTTGCCAGACTCGACCACTTGAAGCATCAAAAGCAATACATTTAGCTGCTGGTGATATTTCCGCCAATAAACATATAGCTATAAAAAATATGCAATGCAAAGTTGATGGTTTATAGCAGGGGCAGTGAACTAAATAGGCCAAAGGTCCAGAGCAGCATGTGTGACCCAGTCCTTTGGGGAGGGGGGGGGTGCTGCTTGCCCGTCTATAACAGCAGCATCACTTCCTGGAGCTGAACGGGAGGAGCAGCGATGTATGGGGGGGGGGTAGAGATCTGTGAACTCTATTAGGCTTGGGCGGTATTAAGGTAAGGTATTGAAAAATAGCAACGTTATCCGTTTCAATACCATCGTGAAAAAATGCACGTTCAGCGCTGGGCTGCTGGTGAGCTGCCGGTAACTTTGGGCCGGTCTGGGGCGCTCGTGCCGCCCGCTATCTGAGCGACTCGTTTTAATCAGCACTTCCTTGTTGTTGCACGAGTTCCTGGAGCTGCTGGTGTGTTCTGTGCACTTAGGGCTTCAGTCAACAGCGGGGGGTTTCTGTTTGGCGGTATTTCTGGTTTTATTTTGACAAGGCAACGGCTATTTCCGGTTGTTCCAGTTTCGTCTTAGAAATGAAAGAACGGAGAGAATACACGGATTCGTGCGCGCTTACTGCTTCAGTCAACAGCGGGACACTCCCCCCCCCCTCTCGTTTCAGCAGCATTTCCTTGCGGCCAGGCGAGCTCGCGGGTGTGTTAGCACGCTTACAGCACTTCAGTCAACAGTGGTAGCCGTCTGAACCGAGCATCAGCCGTTACTACACATGGTGGGAGTCATGACCGCAAATACCCGAGCCGAATTAGGGGCCCAGTCCAACCCTGGTCATGGTAATACCGTATACCCCGGTAAAATGTGGAGGAAGTTTGACCATATTAAAATTTGAATACCGCCCAAGCCTAAACTCTATCAAGGAGTTGCCGCGGGTGTATGACTCGCTCTGCGCCTGGCCACGTCCGCTTCCCCTGGACCAATTTCAGAACCAAGCATGGTGTGGTCTTGTTCAGGGGGAGAGGGAATGTTGGGAGCCAAGCAATCCGTTAACGCACAGTAGCTTCCTGGTAGCGCTCACACGCCTCCCCGGACATGCCCCCTCCCCCTGAACCGAGGACCAGGTCCTGGATTTGCTGCGTGGTCCAGACAGAACCGGATCAGGGTCCCAATCTGGACCACTGTCCGCCTATTAGTGACCTCTGGTTTACAGAATAACACTGAATACATTACTATGAGATTTTGTAGGTTGAAATTTTTTTAAGAAGGCAGCAATACACATTGGTTTCTGGAGTAGTCATTAGCTTATCAGTCCCATCCATTATAAACTCCATCTCTCTAAACTGAGGCTGTTTAGGAAGCCATCTGCAATGGGTACAAAAATAAATTTGGTACTACTTTACATTAACACTGACTAATTATTGTTTTAGAACAAACATTTTATGCAGCATTAAGAACCATTTTAAAACCAGTTATCGGACACTTTTCATTCAATGAAGCAGGCTCACGATTTTGCAAGCTGAAGGGCTTATCTGGGTGGAAGTATTTATATATATATACACACCGGTATATCCCCAATACAAAAAGGTCCTGATTGTTCAGAAAATGTATTTTTTGTAGTTGTCTTTAACTTGTTATCTATGCATAATCATGGTCTATAAAGTGTCTGCAGACCAATTAATAACTGCAACAATGACTATTTATTACTAATTTATGTTAGTATTCTTATGGTGAAGTACTACCATAATTATTTTGAACTTTTAAAACGAAATCTACATCAGAATTGCCCAAAAAAAGTCCCTGTAATGGCTGGCCTAATAGAACAGCTTGTGGACCATCAGTGAGTCCTGTTACAAAATGATGACTCATCTTTATAAAAACAGTTTTTTTAATGAACGAGGAAAGCGAACAGGTAAGGAAAATCTAAAGCTCTGCCAACTGTTATTTGTTGAGTGGCACAAAGTTCAATAACATGATTAATTAGGTGTGAAAGGAGAGCGTGATACAGTCTGAAGCAGAGTGAGATGTGAAGACTTGTTTTTCACAAACAGCGTTTCAAAAAAAGAGGGGAAACCAGTGAGAAAGATGAGCAAGAAGCACATCACAGTCCGTCCATCCAGTGTTGACAACTTTCTGATGCGGGGGTGGATGTGAGCGCGGCACCTGCTCACCATTTGCATCGACTCCTCTGCCATCAGAAAAGCTAGGAGGAAAGGAACTCTTAGGGGTGTTATCGAAGACCAGTACATTCACTGTTGGGGTCAGTAGTCGGGTTTTCCTGAACAATTTGTCAAATTCACATTTCCAACACCTGGATGAAGCAGATGTTCGTTATACTTAAACATCTGGGAAGTTGTAATTAAAAAAAAATCTTTGGAAAAAAGGGAAAGTGTTTTCAAGACATAGTCATCCTGTGATTGGACCAACCATCTGTATTCATGTCTAATCTGAATGAACTTTGTTGTAAGGTCAACAGAGTTCAGGCGTCAGAAACAGGAAACACACGTAATGAAGAAAAAGACGAAGTGTAAGAAAAGCCAAAAATGTTGATAATTCCATTTAAATCAGAATCCAAAAAGGTGGGTGATAATGTTTTTGCCTCCAACTATTAGTGTGTATTAATGTTAGCTTAAACAAACCTAGAAAATAAATCCCTCAATTAACATCTACAACGGAATAAATTTTGAATTCACCCAATCCAAGATGGCCGCCCCTCCTAATCAACATTAACAAACACAAAAATGGCTAAGACTCAGTCACTTTTACAGATATTGAGCTAAAATCTGTTGTCATAGTAGCAAAGAGTCATCTTCATCACATATCCAGAGCACAAAGAGATCGCTCATGAGCTTTGTTTTGTTTTCCCATTAACTATTGGAGCCAACCCTGTTTGTTTGTTAGCAAAACATCTTTTGAACCAGTGGATGAATTTTACAAAACTCCCAGTAAGTAATTATTAGTCACTAGTAGGGTTTATGCTTTTCCACCCAAGTCAAGTCCAAGTTTTAAACTTTGAACTTCAAGTCCTAAACAGGTTTATTGACCAAAATTGTAGTTTAATTACGGAGAAATTTACTGAAATTATGAATGTTGCTTAATAATCAAAGTAGGACACCTTTTGTCAGATAAGTATTTTTAGTTGACAGACTGAAATACAAGACATTAAAAGTAAAATCAAAGTCCAAAATCATTTGAAGGACTAACTCAGGACTGATTGCACAAGATCTTTGTTAAAAATTCACCCATTAAAGCTGCAGTCCGGAGTATTGGAGTGAGAGAGAATTTTAAAAATCTAACGTACTATGGCCCCTCCCAAAACATTCCTTCTCCCCATCTCGTGTCGGGTGTATGTGGCCCCACCTTTACAGCTCAATTGACAGCCGACAAAATGGAAACTCGAATTTTGTTGGCTTAAAAAATTTGACGGTCAGTGTGAATTCATAGGGGTCTATGGGAGGAAGGAAGGACTTACGAAGAATAACAAATGTTGTGGAGCCCTACTCATAGATCATATATCATTTGAAACATTTACAAAACTTTGATACATATAAAAAAATACTTTAACAGCTTTAACTTGTTTGACTCCTAGCAAACCATCTGGACAGATTTTCATAAAACTCACAAAAAGTCTTCATTGGATGTACATCTACAATCTAGTTCAAGACCAGACCTCCACAAGCAGCTGACCAACACAGAACTGGCTATAATGTGGTCAATTTTACAGAAACTGGATGTTTTTACAATGTATTTTTATCTTGGGACAGGTGTTAAAATATGTGGAAAGTTATTTCAGTTTCTTGAGTTAAATTTTGCATTTCGTAGATTTGATTAATCCCCAAAACATACTTGCTGACAGATTGCATGAGGTCTTACATTGTCATAATTTTTTCCAGATTTGACTAATAAGACATTAACTCCGCAATTTCTCAACACGAGATAATTTGTGTGTAAAAATCTGGAATTTCTTTAAGGAAAGCTTGATATTTATTATTAAATGTGACCAAAAACTCAATAATTTATTGGATTAATTGGTATCAAAACAGCCAAAAACATAGCATAGATTTTCATATATCAAGGTGGGAACATTTCTCATATTTGCAAAGTATATTTCTAGTTATGCAACTTTGAACTGAAGGAGTAAATCTGTCCTTCTCGTATTTAATTGGGGCACAAGGATCAGCTGAGTAAGGTGCTGAAACTAGATCCACTTAAGTAAAGCTGCTCGGCAGGAAAAAAGTGCAAAAAGCTGTACTTCTCTCCGCAGGGCTTCTCGAGTGTATCCCTAACTGCATGAGCATCGCTGGGAAGGAGCATGCATGTTCAGTCAACCCGAAGCATTGGAACACAAAACACACACTTTAGCTCAGTAGGATTAAATAAAAAGTGACGGCACAGAAGTGATTCGAGCCACGGAGAGACTTGTTTGCCTCGGTTTGACCTTTTAAACGCGACTTGTGACAAACAGCACATTTGAGGTGTCGTCTGTTGATGGGGGAGCTGCGGAAAACAAAAGCGAGCGCCGCTCTGAGTTGTTTAACGGTGAAAGCAAACTCTGTTTCCCCTCCCAAACGCTACGTCTTCCCTCTCCGTAAACCTCCTCCGTTCCCCCACGAGTGGCGGATGGTCTCTAATTAATCCGCAGCCGTCCGTTGGGAGCGGTTTGCTTGTTTACTCTTATTGAAATTAGCAAGGCTTTGCCTCCCCGGAGACACGGCGTCAGAAGCACAGTTAGCTTGGCACTGGACTAATTAGGACATGGTGCTAATGACACCTCCATGGCTGCAAGTGAGAAGTGAAAACGAGAGGGAGGGAGGAAATGAGAGCGGAAATGAAAGTAATAAAAAGAAGAAAAGTGTCATATTTCAGCGGAGATACCGTAGATTGGGTAAACTTTTAAAAAAAAACACGCTTCTGCCTTCTCCCGCAGGCTGTCTCAACACCTTGGTAGGCAGCTGGCTCCACCACCACAACTAGATGCCATTACACAGATTATCACCCCTGTCAATCACATGGTCCACCCTCTCAAAGGAGGCAATGAAAGGCTAATTAGGAAGGTGACCAGCCTCCGAGAGGGGAGGCGAAAGTTATAAAACAACATCTAAGATGAGATCCATCAGCGAGGTGATAAAAGAATCAAACACGACCAAAACAGAACGGGGGTGTTCTCACCGATTCAGGCTGCACAAAGAGTGAAAATGAAGCGATGGGAGTCAGGCGGCACGTCTTATTTTGCAGGAGCGAGAAGGTCACGCAGAAACAGTAAACAAGCTTTATACGGCTAAATGGGTTTTGATTTTTTTTCTCTCTTTTTACCACAATACAAAAGGCGCCTGCCCGAAAGATTTTTGGGTTAACCTCATTAGAAAAGGAGCCACTGTTTTGTTCATGAAAAATAACACAAATGGCACCGTCGCTTTCAGCGAGGGTTAACGCAGAGATCAAGGTAGAAATGCAATCGCTGAAAGGACCGGGGCAATGCTGCAGAGCTCTTTTATCCTGTTTCTTTCTAGTGAAGCAATTTGAGTTGGAATTTGTGCATTAGGGTACAACCCGATTTTCAAATCCACTAAGGGCTTCAGCTTGTTTGGACAATAAAAGACACTCAAGTGCCAACCACAGTTCATAACATAGTTCCCTGCTTTCCCCCCTTATAGTTTCTATTCGATTTATTTTAATTTCCTGTACTTAACAAGGAAGTTGTACTCACAAAAATAAAAGAAGCCTTTATGGAGCACTCCTGGAGTTAAATTAACAGAATTCCGGAAACTCCAGGTCAAAATAATTCACGATTCTCTGACATTGCTTCACAAATGCTGAAAGGAGTTCAACAAAGTGATGAAGCTGCTCAGTTTACATCATAATGATGCCAAATTAATTATGGAATAGTTGGACTGTAGCCAATAATCTGCCCTGGTGACTATAAAGTGTGGCATTATAAACTAATGAGTAAGGACAGAGATCAAAACCAATAGCAGAAACTAGTTTAATTAAGAATAATCTCAAACATATGGTGGTTTCATTTTTGAAGCATTAAAAAATTGACATAAACACTAAAGATGAGCACAAAACAAACTCTATGAGACAAGAAATTAAAATAGATAATTAAAAAAACATAGTTGTGTCAGGCAAACTTGAAAAATAAAAGAAGTTATGTTCAATCCCATGAGATTTTGCAAAATCTTTTAGCACTGGCATTATGTGAATGACTATTAGCTACAACCACATGGACATATAGCTTACTATCTGTAAAGCTGACTGAGCTACAGCTATTGTTGCCATAGCTGTGGCGGCCATCTTGAATGAGCTTAGGTAATCAGATATAGATGTAATAATTACTCATTAATTATAGTATATCACTTAGAATATACGATGCTACTGTGACAGCAAATTCTAGCACAATATCTGTGAAAATGATGGTTATAGACACTTTTGAGTTGGTTAAGTTTGATTGTCAATGGCAGCCATCTTGAACTGGTTTTGCTCAAAAGTGAATCTGCTATAGATGTGATTACTTTCAACAAGTTCCTTTAAAAAAATTTTGTTTTTTTTTTTATTGAAGAGACTGACAATAAAAAGTACCAACAAACACAACTTTTTAGAAAAAAATAAACGAGAAATTACCACAAATATATGGAGAGCCGAAAGTGACAATTCAATTATAAAATAAAAAAAATTAAATAAGTATTTAAATGTGTCATTAATTATATCAGATTAATCATTATTTAAATGACCTAAAAATAAAAAGTATTTCAAAAATATATTTATTTAATGATTTAATTATTTCATGGTCTGTCTGTGTGGTTGCTGCTCGTTGGGTCAGAGGGCGGGGCTAAGGATGAAAACAAACATGGCTGCTCATGTGATGAAGGATTTCTTTGGAGATATTTTAAACCAAACAGATGGAATAGTTGCTAAGAATGTGTTAAAACACAGCAATTTATTGAGAAATTTCCTCACTGTTTGATCAAGATTTTGACCATAGTTTATGAAGTTGCTAAAAAGAAAAGGTATTTTTAATGTCCACTGTAACTATACACAACTGGATAAATGAATGTCAGTAAAAACGTAGTTTCTCCTGCGTTCACATTCAAGGTTTTTTCAAAAACATAAAAATCTGGTCATTGCTTTATGTTGTGCACAAGTAAAAAAATATTATAAGTCCTTATTTTTTAAATTTAGGAGAGAACACACTTTAATGGCTGTAACTCAAGTATGATTTAAACGAGCGGAGACAGTTTTGACGGGGTAGCGCATTTCAACATAACACCCCCGAAGCGATGGAGTCTCCTAAAGATATTCTACAGTTAAAATCTTAAACAGTGAGGAAATTTCTCATTAACTTCCTGTTTTACCACAGATTGTTGGTTAGCAACTTTTTTTAATCATATCTGAACTCCATAGAAATCCTTCATCACATGAGCCGCCATGTTTGTTGTTAGCATTAGCTCCCCCCACTGACTTTGACGAGTGAGTTTGACAGATAAAATTATGTGCAGCAACCACAAAGGCACAGACCATAAAATACTTTTATAACAAAATGAGAAATGTATGTAATTAGTTCATACCTTATTTATTTATTGAGTTGTGTCACTTTCGGCCCTCCATACATAATGGTACATGTTGGTTTTTGTGTTTCAATTTCTTCTTTTCCTGTTTAGTTTATTTTTTGTTTTTCAAAAGTATGTTTTAGAAAATGAATAGAAAATGTTCAGATTTAGTTGTTTCTATAAAAGACAAACTAAAGCTTTAAACCTGAACTTATTATATTACAAATAAAATACCCTTCCTTTAAGTCAGACTGTTAAAACACTTCTTGTAATTTTCTAAGTATGCCTGAACATGACGAACTAAAAAGCAGCTGCAGAGGACGAAAACTCTGCAGAAGTTCATTGTTCTCTCAAAGTGCTTGATTTAAATGAAAAGAAGGAAAATGGACACGCAGCCAGACGGTACTTAGTGAACAAGACATGCACTCACGTACGGCTGTTTGAATAAAAGGGTTCACCAAATGGCATGCAAACAATTGTGTCTTTGCAAGCCACCATCAAAACCTCTCAAAAGACAGGTCCTTGAAAGTGCAAAACAGCCAAATCCTAGACTTTTTAGCCTTTTACATAAAAATAAATAAACCAAGAGGTGCTCAAAACCATTTAGCACCTAGGTGGAAGTGAGCGGAAAAAAAAAATCAACCTTCAAATTCCTCTTTTCATTCATCTTTAAGTTATTATTTTACCAGATGCAGCTGTAGGGAAGCTGTTGGGTGAGTTCCAACGCTGACCAGTATGGCTTAAGCAGGAAGTGCAGTGGTACAACAGCAGCAGCCAAGTGGCAAATGAAATCAGGCGTGAAAGTCTCAGCTGTGAAATACAAGAGAGAGGTTAAGAATGGCGGAAATAAATGGTGTGGGGACACCGAGGAGGAAAGGAAAGGTCACAGAGGAGGTGTCGCCATCAAACGCAGCAAATTTAAGGTTAAGACTGTGTGTGAAGCCGTAAAGTGTGTGGACACGTATCTATATAATCAGTCAGAGTGCTTATTTGTGTTGTTTAAAGTGTACGCCTCGAACATTTGTACATTCTGATTGCGTATCAGAGTCCCAGGCGGATTTCCCTGGAGCCAGAACTGTTCCTGTGTGAAACTGATGAATGAAGCCTGGTAGCAGCATGGACACTCCCATTTAACACAGCGTGGAGCCACAAGCGGCCACTGCAGCAGACAGAAGCAGCGCGCAAACACTAAGAGTGAACACACACCGGGCACGGCTGCATCCTAAAACTAACCAAACAAGACTGCTCTGACCGAGGGAACGGCCCCGAATTAACGCGGAAACCTTTCAAACGACCAGCGGTAAATCTGTCCTGACAAGTGATCCTGAAGTTAAGTAAAGATACAAACACAGGCCACGTTGCATTAGGGAAGACTTGGTGTCCAAAGTAGAAGGCGTTAAGACACCCATCCATCTATTTTTTTCTTGCTTATCCAAGGTCAGGTTGTATAGGTAACAGATCCAGGAAGGTAGCTTAAAAGTCCCTCTTGCAAGAGACGTACCTAACTCCCAAGGTGGTCAAAAGTAAGGGAGTATACATAATCATTCCTTTAGGTTTTGGGTCTGATTTAAGGTTTCTTCCCAAGAAACACTCTCAATACTTAAGATGAAGGTCTGATCTGTTGATCCATGTCTTGCTCTATCCTACCATCACTCCTGAACAAGACACCTCAACTTGTTTACTTGAGGCAAAGACTTCCACCTTTTCCCGGTAAACAACCATGTCCTGGAGAAGCTCACTCTTGACTCAACAGCTACTCAAACCTCGCTGAACGTTTCTTGAAGATGCCACCTTCTGCAAAAAAGCCCACCAATATGCCTTGAGATCCTCTTGACCACAAATGAGTACTCCACTCAATACAAGGACTCACTTCCACGCAAATGAATGTATTAGGAAATTCCTGCCGAACTTGACCCCCTGCTATCGATTATGTCTCATTCTAAAGCCAAAGTCTGGCTGGTCACATAGACCCATCCATCATCACCACTTCAATTCTTATGAAAGTCACACTGAGATGGTAAGAAAACGGCTTTTGAGAATGGGGTGAAATCCAATACCAAGAATCTAGACATCTTTTTCATCATTCTAAATATGACCCGTTAAATCAAATGAGTGGTTTTGAAAATAAAACACCTCTCGAAAGTTTTGGACCTAACTTTTGTTTTACTTGAAGCCGACATACATTAACTTCTAAACATACTTGCGTGCAACAGAATTAAGATAAACGATCGCAGAGAGAAAGGAGTAAAAAATACTGTGGTAAAAACAAAAGAGGTAGTCACTTTTTCACCTGCACTGGCATCACGATTGTGTTTCTTTGGCAGAAACAAACAAAAGCATCTTGGAAAGTGTGTGCGCTGCTAGTTCTGAGGTTCTATTTAATTAGGAGTCAAACATGTGGTGTTTAAATGGTAAATTAGAGGTGCTGCGAAATGGCCACATTCAACCAGGCTGCAGCACGCTTAATAGCTCCGAGGAAATCCACGCATGGAAACACGTGGCGTGTGCACAGCCCGCCAAGCCAAGCCATAACAGCACACACTTAATTATGCTCTTAATTAGGCCTGGAACTCAAAAGGCTACCAATAGGCACCGTACGGACAACTGCACGGCAAGTCGGGGACCAAGTTCACATTAATGCTGCTGATTAGCCGGCGCACGTTTGCATGTGTCCTTGCATGCGTTTGCATGTTTTATGCCCCGCGTTTTCATTTGCTGATGTGTGCACGCGAGTCCATTTGGGAGTATTTGGGCAAATTAATACCAGTTCTCATCTGCTGGTGCATGTGTTTTGCATACGTCCCTCCGTGAGCGAAATACCAAGAGGTACGTCACCGTCTTGGGCAAATTTTAGACGTACAACAGCTTGTCTTTGACGTATATTTGCTGTAATTACTTACCTTCAAGTCTCAAGCTTTTTTATGCACTTCCTGTGAGGTGCACACCATATTGTGAGGTCCCTCCGTCTGTCCAGGCTTTTGTCAGCCTGTCCGCAATAAAACATGTGTTGTGATGGAAATGAGGCCCGCTGCCTCCACGCTACAACACCACTTTTTAATTGAACCTTTTGATCTGTGGCTAATTCCACTAATTAGCAGCACTATTTTCCCATCTGAATGTGTTCGGCTGTGCAAGTTTGTGTGTGTTTTTGTTTTTTTTGTGTGTGTGTCAGGCCTTCTCAGCGACACTAACAACCCACCGAGCCAACTGCTGGCTGGCATTTAAAAGGACTTTCAAAATAAAAATAAAAAAATCTTGATTCTTTGTCTGAGGCTCAGAACAGACAGGTGCACCGTTAAAGGTAATAACATTTCACGAAAAGAAAAAAGAAAGAAAGGAAGCACAGATGCTCATTATACAGGCACGCACAGGCAAATGTGCATTAAGTATTTTATGTGCCAGTATAGTTTTATAACGCGGTTTGTCGCCTCCGAGTGTGGAAGTGGTGTTTGTGAATCTGTGCTGATATGCATGCAGCTGCAGCCTCCGACTGAATTAGCCTCATATACTTAGAGTTAAATGTAAAGATTAGATTTCATTCGTATCTGCATGTAGTAAATTAAATTTATTATAAACAAAGCATTTGCAACCAGCCTACTAATGCAGCAAACATAAACTTCAAAGGCAAAATAATCAGTTCTGATAGAGGATTTGCTTTTTCTTCACCCACTAAAAAGAGAGACTTCCTTTGTAAAACCTCTGAATGTCAACACAACTGGGATTACCGATTCACAGCACATGACAGCTGTCGTCACCTTTCAAAATATTCGTATGAGATTCCAATGGAAATGGAGAAAAACACACTTATTACCGTATACATTCAGCCAACATAGTGCTATTATCAATTCACGATGCTTGGTCAGGAGTTGCTTCAATTCATAAGGACCCTTACCACTATTTGTCATTTCTTCATTTAAACCAGGGGGTTCCCAACCACTGGTCCACATACTGGTACCGGGCCATCTGAACAACTGAATAAAAAAAATTGATCACATCTGAAAGATCCAACCCAGGCACCAGTGTTACGTCATGTATCAAGCTTGCAGCGTGTGATCACCTGCCCTATTCGCCAGCGTCCACAATTATTCAAAAGTTTTATTTGTCACATACCCAGCTGTACAAGTACAACTTGTAGTAAAATGTATCCTGATCCGACCAACATAGACATTATAAACAGTATAAGCAGTACATACACACTACTTAAACTCACACATATGTTGGAGTTGTGACAGAAGATATTTATTGAAAAAAACTTATTTTTAAGTTTGTAAAAGACGCAGTTTTTGGCTCTCTTCATATTCCAAATATTGCTTGAGCCAATGTTGCCAGAATGTTAAAGTATCGTTCCAGGATCTTAAAATTATCGTATGTTGAGAAAAATTAAGTTATATCCTGACATGTCTGATGACCAACAGCTTTAAGATCAGTGTATCAAACACTGTGCAAGGTTATAGTCTTTAAAGTAGTTTTAGCTTTAAATAATCTAACACAATGATTAAAACAAGCATCTCTTACACAAATTCCACACAACAAAGGGCTCAATTTATCGTATTTATGGAATTATTGATCGTACAGAGTGCTACTTTATCCTACAAATACGATAATTACCGTACATCTGGCAACACTGTCTTGAGGTGATAAAACAACTTACTTCCCTCTCTTCACAATTAATGTCGCCTGTCATACTTTGCAGATGATATTTTTCTGCTCATCTGTTTCTTCTAACCAAAACCAGGTGCATACACTGTCAGAAATGAAAGTACGGAATTGTACCTTTTGTCTTGTCACCGGGGTGGTACCCTCTAAGGTACCATTTTGTACCTTTAACTAGCGGTTGGTACCTTATGGGTACAAATTTGTCCCCTAAGGTACAGGTTTGAATTGTAAAAGGTACAAACTACAAGGGTACAAATTTGTACCCCCGGCAAAGGTACATGTAATGGCACAGAAAACCTTCTAAAAGTCAGAGGAGTTGGGAATCTGTTGTGCATCTTCTACGATCGTGAGGACAAGGAAATACTCCAGACTGGTAGGATTAATGTTTCCATAAAGGGATATGAGCTCCAACGCGCGCTATCAAACTTAAAAAGCAAGCTTGCATGAAATACGGTACTAAGAGTGCACTCTAAAAAAGACTCTACAAACTCTAAAACTAAACAAAGGTTAATTTACTTATTTTTACTGGGTGTTTTTGTGTTTCTAATTTGCATTTGTTTAATACAGAAACTTAAAACTTATTTTCTTGTGTCAGTATCATTTTTTTCCCCAGTTGTACACTGTAAAAAATATTTTGTTGTCACATATTATTGTTGGACCTTGGGAAACCTCAGGAATCAAAGTTAGACCTCGAGACAGTTTTTTTTATAGATTGGACTGTCTCTTTCACCATAGTGTAATTAGAAGTTAAAGGGCACTTACACCAAATGGTTGGTCCCATATTATATCGAGCCGGGTGGTGGAAGGGTTACATACAAAATGGTACCTTTTGAGGGTACCACCCCAGTGACTAATACAAAAGGTACAATTCTGTACTTTCATTTCTGTGTGTGTATGACCGACATTGTACCGAACTTCTTTACAAGCACTTCCTTCTCCCTACGTGTAAGCTCCATACTTTCAACCAAAATATGCACAGCTTGATGACATCATCAACATGCGCTATAGCAGTAGCCCGGTATAGTCAAACTCTCTAACATTAGCCAAATTCATATCGTTTCTACCATATACTGTTTATACCACCAATTTCTAATGTGGTACCACAATCCTAACAAGTGTGGCGCTCATTGTATGTGTTGGGGACAACTTCCAGCTACCACAAAACCAAATCTTCACTTAATTTTTATAAAATTGACTAGGGTTAGGGTTTTTAGAGCTGTTCTATCCATTCTAATGTCAATCAGCTCAAATAGCTATCTTGAATCACGTTGACTCCCAAAGTTGTAGATGTGGATCCAAAAAAAACCAAGAGCTTTATTGAAAATTCTTGTAGCATCATCTGTAAAACCTGGTTAAAAAAAAAAAAAAACTCTTTCTGTCAAAATTATTAATTGCTCCATTTCTCCTCTCAAAGCAGCTGCTATCGCTTTTAAACAAGCTAGGTTATCTCATTTCAGGGCACGTTTATTACCATCCTCCTGCTTTCTTCTCTATTGTTGCAGATTCCCTTGAATCTCCGTCCCATCCTGATAACTAGGTACCCCCCGCGGTGTCCCTCCCCTGGATAGTCGATTACCGCAGCCCTCCCACTGATAAAGCTGCGTCCTTGCATCACCGTCTTTTCTTACAAAGCTTTTTTTATTTTTATTTTTTTTTAGGTATTTCCCTTCCTTTGCCTCATCCTTTTAAACTGCATTTACTTTCAGATCATGAATCGTAAAAAACCTGCCATGACTTGAAGGCCTTTTTAGGAGTAAAAGCAGCTTTCAGAGGTGATAAAAGGCCTTCATTGAGTTGAAATAGTGACATTTTAGACACGGGACAGAAATGTAACCCTCCTTATAATGTTTTCCTAGAGCAGCTTCCTTTGGGTTGCTTCTTTATTCCCCCCCGTTTGTCTTCAATGAGGGTTTATGTGGTCTCTGGTGGCGTATACGGTTAAAGAAGCTGCCGAGTCGAACTTGTCACAAAGGGATTGAAGGAGCGCGAATGCATTTTCTCACATGTTTGATGTCACACAACAAAGAGCGCTCAGCCTGGAAGGCACTTTGCTGTGAAAACGGCAAAACAGCACAGTTACAAACTTAGAAAGCCATGTCAGCTCTCGGCGCCGGTGACTTTCTCCTCCGCCTTTCCGCTTCTCCCTTTTTTGTGCCACTCAAAAACTTCCCGTCTGGGAAAATGAGACGCAGGAGTTTATGTCTCTCGGAGGACGGGATTCGGAGTGAGTCACCGGCTCAAAGTCTGTTCGTTTTATGTGAACCTGAGCAATAACCATGATAGAATACGACCTGTGGGCATTCACGTCTCAAACAAGTGCCGGAGACTGATTTCGACGTAAAAAACGTGTTGCGACAAACGAAGACAGCAATTAATTAGGTGTATTTTCTGCACGGTGCTCGAGAAATCACTTGAATTTGCTTTTATTGTTGAAACCCCAGCTGTGACCAACAATCAGCACCCAATCAAAAATTTTACCCATACGGCGCCACTGGTCAGACAACGCTCATTTCCATAATTACGACAGCCGCCAACATATTTTGCTCCTGATTTCTATATCAGCTCTTATTGTATTGAATTGCATTACTCCGGTTGGGCTTCTGTACCCTCGTGTCCTTCATTCAGTCAGAAAATAAGAGAACAGAAAAGCTCAAACAATCAGACAAGAGTTTTGGATTTAATGGTATGCCATTTTATCAAGCAGACGCTGGCCTTTCATTAAATGACACATATCAAACTGTCAGTGTCCTCTATCTCAGGAATGATGGATGTTCTTCCAAAACAAAACAAAAAAATTAGTAGATTGCAAGGCAAATTCATTCCTATTGGCATATTACATCCATCAGGGATGACATTGAAACCATATGCAGGTAACGTTTATCTTGCCAAATTTGTCTTAATAATTTTTTTTTTATATCATATAGCCAGACTTTCTTGTGATTTTTGAAAGTGGTCCTAATCAACGCTTGCGACTTTGTGAAGGTCTTTTTAAGTGTTTCCTTGGGCTGTGGCAACTTTTCCACCCATGACATGACTTTCAGAAACCATTCATGTGCTGTACATATTTTCATTGCATACATCAGCTAAGAAACTGCTGGGTGGCAAAAGCACCATGTCAAGGAAAGTGGAATTTGTGGTCACGTACGTATATACCTTAGTACACCGTAGTGGTGTTCTCTACATTTGACCCAACCCTGAGGCGCAGAGGGCAGACCTGGGAGGCAGTTAGAGGTTCGGTTTCTTAAGGCCGGTTCACACGGCAGGATTTTTTACCCGATTTTTGCCCCAATTCTCCTCCGACGACCATCTTAACGGCGCGCCTGATCGTTAAAGATAATCTTATCAGATAATCCTCTCGTGTGTGGTGGGTTAAGAGTGCTCTGGTCCGCTCGGAACGCCGTCAGAACCGCTCCGATCGCAAATCTGAGAAATCAAACATGTTGGACTGTGTAGACCCGATATCGCAGTGTGTGGTGTCCCCCGAGAATCTGCCTGTGAAGATCGACGTGTAGCCAATCAGAGAGCAAGTTGACAGACTCCGCTGCGCAGAGCGAAAGGAATCTCTCATCAAAACAGTGGCTCGGATTATTTAAAACGTCACAAGTTCATTGTCCTCACCTTCCTCCCCTTATCCAGGTCGCGGGGGCAGCCAGGCATCCCAGACCATCCTCTCCCCGGCCAAGTCTGCCAGCTCCTCAGCTGGGACGCCCAGGCGTTCCCCAGTCAAACTGGAGATGTATTTCCTCCAGATTGGGTCGACCGGGGTTCTCCTGCTGGCAGGACATGCCCGAAACACCTCCCGTTCATTGTTTTTAATAAAAATAAAAGCTTTCACGTTTGTTTACTCCAAAGTCACGTTTGATCTCGTGAAGTTCTGCGAGATTTCACGTCTGACCTGGGAATGTTCGTGTGTGATCCCACCACACACTGTAGGATCAGGACGGTCAGTGCCCGCGATTTTTAAAGGAAAATTTCTCGCCACTGTCTGGTCTCTTATGAGTTAAAATCGGCCGACAATTTGAGAATCCTGCCGTGTGAACCGGCCTTTACCCAAGAATACTTCAACACATGACTGGCCCAAGTTTGAACCCTGGTCTCTCACATGGTATATGGCAGGGGTAGTCAACTAAATCCACCAAAGATCCAGATCTGCATACATGACCTGGTCCTCGATCCAAGGTGACGGGGCATGTCTGTAGAGGCGCGAGTACTGACAAGTGGCTGCCAAGAGAGAGGGACACACTTGGAACCCAATCAAGCCCCCTTCCCCTGGGCCGAGTCCTGGACCACACATGGTTCGGTCCCACGTCAGCTTCTCAATAGTGTTGGCTCATCCCCGGACATGCCCCATCCCCCGGGACTGAGACCTAGAACTTGGATTTGCTACGTAGTCTGGACAAAACCGGCTCTGGGTCCAGATCCAGACCATCTTAGTGACCTCTGGTATACGGCCTCTCTTCCCCTGACCCACATTAAGTCACCTTAATCCAGTCCTTGCTATCTTCTAACCAAAAATGGAATCAGATAAATGACTGAAAATCTGGATTTTACTAAGGAACCTTGAGAAAATACAAAAAACAAAATAAGCGATGTACTCCTCTTTTTGACAGAAGTACCCCTCAATAGTCTGATACGTCTGACTAGAAGAACATATCTACAAAGCAGTTACAATTAACCAATATGAAATAATAATAATATATTATATATGGTAGTTTCTGAAAGCATCCTGGACCCATCAGACCCTTCATCCAAATCCAAATGACTGGTAAAATTTGTTGCCCACCAATTTTGTTTGTTTTCCATTTATGCTTCTTTTCCCATTCAAAGCACATACTGCACTATAGCTCAACAAATTTTTTTCTTTAAAGCAGCCAAAGTCCAAGTAAAACTTTCAACAAGTCTAGAAAACAAATGATCTAAACCCCTTTTTTCTTTGTATCTTGGACGCAAAACAAAGAAATTACTGGTGGTTTGAAACTTTTGTACAGTACTGCGGTTCCTAAGGGAGTATGTCAGGCCCAGTCCATGATGCTAAAAGATGATAATGTCTTTAAATTTTTCATCTCTATAATGCTCTAAAAGGAAAATTACTAAGCAATAGCATCCAGGCTCTAAGTAGGGCTATTAACACAGTATGAGACGATAAAAAGATTTCCCCTGCGAGCTACAGCCTCTTTAAAACAGCCTGTTCAAGGTGGCTGTTCTTTTATTGTGCCTCACTCTTTTGGATGAAATAATGTTCAGAGGAGGAATGGAAAGACATCTGCACTGTGCTGTTGAGCTGGCAGACAGGACTCTCAGAGTCTGACATGACAGAGATCTGGCCTGGTGAGATCCACGCTACACATCGACATTGTTGTCCTACATGATTCCCAAGATACACTGCAGCAGTAAAACCCTAATTATGTTCAGGAAAGCAAACTAGAAGTCAACTAAATGGGTTTTTCAGTGGCTGATACCAATTATGATTTTTAGAAACCAGGGCAGCCCACAGCAGATTATCAAAGTCAATTTTCTTTCTTTGTTTTTAAACATAAATATTGCCTTTGTTTGCACATCAAAATCTAGACTTAACAAAACATAATGTGTAAATGCTAACAGCAGAGAGCATAAAAGTTCTTATTTAAATGAATACCTGATCAACCTTTTGTATAAATGTGTGCAAAGTAAAAACGATTACAACTGTATGAAACAAACACCGTTATCCACCACAGCTAACTCATGGACTACATGTTTCATCATCTCATATTCTCAACTTGGTTAATTGATTGCCGATTATATATATATATGCATATATATATATATATATATATATATATATATATATATATGCATATATATGCATGTATATATATATATATATGCATATATATATATATATATATTTTTTTTTTTTTTTTTTTTTGTTGCTGTACTGGTAAATATTCGCAAAATGTAGCAGTTAGCTTAAAATGTAGCAGCTAGCTTTGATAACTGTGGACCAAGTTTGTAATGGTCATTTCTGGAAAGCTGAATTTATTTTTAGATTACAATGCTAAGACAATAAGTTTTACCTTAAAAAATGTTGTTGAGTTAAACATTAATGAAAATTAATTTTAACAAAGCTAGCTTAAAATCAAAGAAGGTAGCTTGATAATTGTGGCAAGATTTTGTAAGTGTTCTGTCTGAAAAGCTGCTAATTTGCTGTTTTTAATTAGAAAAAGCTAAGACCATAATTTTGACAACTTTTCTGTGGAAAATATTCAGAAAATGTAGCAGCTATCTTGAAATGTAGCAGCTATCTTGAAATGTAGCACATAGCATTGACAACATTTTTAATGACTATTTCTGGACATAACTTTTTAATTACAGACATCTTTAATAGTCGTTTGGTGTCATGAAGTTGCAGAATTGTAAAAAAATATTCAATAAACTATGTAGCCTCTAAAATAAAAGTTGTTAGCTTGATAGATGTTGACAAATTTTGCCTTAGCTCTTTATGTAGAGCAGCTAACCTGATGTTTTTTTTAAGATTTTGACACTAATGAAGTAAAAGTTGCAGTTAAATGTGGTAAATGCTCACAAAATGCAGCGACTTGTTTGAAATGTAGCAGCTAGCTTTGATAACTGCACTAATTTTACATGCTATTACAGGCTATTTCTGCAGAGCAGCTAATTTGCCGTTTTTATTTGATGAATCAGCAATTAGAAATGTAATGAAGTTGAAGTTGCAGTGATAGTACTAAATATTGACAAAATAATAACAGCTAAATGAAAGTGTAGCAGCTAGCTTGATAACCGTTTACAAATTTTACATTTCTGGAGAGCAGCTAACTTGATGTTTTTAATTTAAGACCATTTAAAAAGCGAGTTTGACTTTCAGTCATGGTGGTTAATATTCACAAACTAACTGTAGCTTGAAAACTTGAAGCAAAGTTTGCAATAACTTTATGTTTTTAATTGCTAAAATATATAGGCAGCCTACCAATTTAATAATAGAGTATATATATTTGTGCTTTAACTCTGCTTTTCTGTGTTTAAAGTTTTGCTACACAGCTTATCAAGGGAGAAAAGGGGGGAAAAAAACAAAGTCTACTATTAGCTACTATAAATCACTGACACACTGAGATTAGAGCAGCTCAGTATAATTAATAACAAAAGCTTAGAGGGAGCTTAAACTCCACTACAGTCAGTGGAACACGCAGAGTTGAGCATTTGAGCCGTAATACAGGTCAATGCTCATTTCCCCCCCTCTCACATTAGCAGATTTTGTTTATGGAAGAATGTGCTACGATCACCTGCTCATTCCTTAATGAACCAGACCTGCCTTAGGTTAGCCCTCCAAACATACAACACCTAGAAGCGTGCAAAGGGCACTATCATAGCTGTGCACACACACAGCTTCACAAACTCCATGTACAAGAACGCCTAAGGTGTGTGCACAATTGCTAATAAAGACAGGTCACATACAGCGGACGCCGTTTGGGAGCCATGAGACGGAGGCGCTCTAATTAAGTAAATGAGAGAATCTGTGGGGCAGATGGTGGAGAAAGAAAAGGCAAAAAGCCAAAGTCTCTTCCTCTCACTTTAGTTTTCTCACTTCTGCTTCTTTTTAGTGTGTTTTTCTTTCATTCATGCCTTATACCGTGGTGTGGGTTTGGATTTCTACCCCCTAAATAATAAAAACCTTCATTTATCAATTGTATTTTGTGTTGTCTTTGTCTAATATTTAACCCTCGCAGTGTCTTCGGCGGTCAAATTGGCCCCAAATCAAACATACAAAAAGAATGGGAAGTCGGGAAGACGACACGCACTTTTTCATGTATGTTTTACATAAATGTTCTTCCTGCAGGTGGATCTCGCACGCCGGAGAGGAAATGAAAATGTGCAACAAGAAGGGAAATGAAATACCAGTTTTTGATCTAATGTGTTCATACGTAGAATAAACCACACGTCTTCCCTCGGCTTGTACTTCATCCCTGTCTTTGTTCCTTTAGCCCGACAGCGTCTGTATCGAGGTGTGTAAATATTCTGTCTGGCACTTTTCACTGTAACAACCCTCTCTCGCCGTCTTATCTTCACCTCGGAAAGAAGAGAGAGAGAAAAAAATGTTTTTGCACCAATTTCTTTGCTCACGAGCTCTTTCAAACCGTGACATTTAGTCTGAGTGAGGTAGCTGTGATAGAAATCATTCTGCTCCGGGAGCCGTGATGGACAGGAAAACGTCTGAAATGAGTAAATTAGTTTTAATCTGGAAGATTTGTGTGAAATTAGACGTCATTTCTGCCGCTTGTGGCCTGGATAATGACCGAGTCATTAACCCGTAATCACCTCTTTAGGTGGTATCGACTGGCGAAGGGCACCGTTCCCACTCCGGATCAAAACCGGCTTTGTAAAGATTAACTGGAAATGCTGCAGCCCTTTAATTCGCTTTATGTATTTATTCCTTATTGATGCAAACATCTCTGCTTACAGATATGGTTGAATTTTAACAATACTGACTGGGAATTTTGCTCTTTTCCCCAACATAAAAATTTTAACCATTTAAAACGACAAAACTTGTTGAATTTAGCCTTCAAATTTTAAAATTATTTTTAAAAAGATACAATTTTGTTGTACCAAAATTGACGAACCTGACGATCAAGGTGTTCTGATCGCTTCTGACTGAGCACAGTTAATATTAACGGTCATTAGCTTGTATTAAAGTCCAACACAACACGTCATCTTAGACGGAAATAGAGGAGTCTGGTTTGCCATCAGAAAAGAGGATGATCAGCTGACAGATTGATGGAGGATCAGCCGCTCCACGCGCGCATCAGAGAGTGGATCAGAAATCGATCAGTGATCCTTTGATCTGGTTAACTATCAGCTGATTCAGAGCGCGAGCTGTCGGGTCGGGGAGGATTTAGCAAACGCATGAGCGTGTCCCGAACCATAGAGGGCGATCCACACAGATCACGGATTGATGGTGACCCGTTGCATCCCTCCTGAGTTGTGTGTGAGTTGCGTGCGTGAGTCGGATGTACTGTGATTGTGTGTGTGTTGAAGCGCGCATCAAAGGAGCTGTGCGTAAAGGCGCGGCGCCACGTGCATTGGAGATGCTGTGAGTGTGTTGGAGGTCCTGCCTGTGTGTCCACTAGCTTCAGAGGTCATGTCAGCACTCAGTCACTGAGCTGCAACAGGATGTGAAGCTCGTCAGATTGAAGGGTCTCCCGTCGGGACCGCTAGTCTGCAAAGGCAGGCGGTTCTGGTACGCATGAATGAAATCCGGTTCTGATGCGGACTAGTCGTGTGCACTCCTGCTTATAAAGCCTTTTGCCTTAAAGTGATAATATGCAGTTTTGCTTGTTTTGGGCGCCCTCTGGTGTCCGTTTTAAACCACTGCCATTAAAAAGTTAGTCCATTGTTTCAGCTTCTAAATCTACCTGTTGAAATGTCTCCTCAGCCTTCATAGCTTTTTACAGGAGCGGTTATTTACTCCTTCAAAGAAATCAGCTGTGTTCAAGCAGGGAGAGATTGAAAAAAATCAGGAATCATGAGATAAAAACACTCCAGCGTTAGCATAACAGCTAGCCACATTGGGTTAGCCTAACCCTCTTGAGACACGTGACTTCCTGGGTACCGGGACGGCGACGGAGATCTTGCAATCGTGGTATTCTGGATCTAATCACCAGATGGGGCTAAGTGACTTTTTATTAAAGGGTCATATGAGCACATACTGGCTCAAGGAAGAGATTTAAAAATATGAAAAAGTTGCAAACGATGCCTTTAAATCTTAATTTGCTAAATAAGGTTTTTATAGATAATCAAATGCGTATTTTAATTATAATTCTTGCGCACAAAAACAAAATAAAAATCTACAAAAGGCAATATTTACAATTATTTTTTTCCCATTCTGCTTTAAAAGTCCTGTCATATCTTTTAAACTCAAGTACATCTTTGTGTTAAAGATGGCAGAACAAAGGCAAAACACACTGGCAGCATATGTACATTTAAAAAAAATAATTTTCACCATGTGTAATAAATCTACTTTATTTAAGTCTCACTTTCTGAAAAGAATGATAAAAAATATCTAACTTTTTCATGGTATGCAATTTTTTTTTTTTAGATGTACCTGCAAATATTATACATTTTTTGTATTTCCGTTATTTAAATAAAAAGTAAAAAAATCTCAGTATAAGCCACAATAATGAGTTCTGTGAGTAAACCTGTGTGTATGCCCCGCTGTCCCCCGTGTTTCTGACAAGATTTCAAAACCTGTTGAGAATTTCATTTCTGAGCAGAGCAGGGTCTCGCAGAGGGCAGCAGCGTGACAGAGCGAAGCGCCGTCCCAGACGTTCGGACGGTGAAACCACATGCGCCTCGACTCCATCTGCCCTCGTGTTTATCTCCGTTTTTGAGTAAAAGTCTCTCTGTCCGTCTTTCATACTCGCCCTGTCTTCTGGATTTTCTCACAGTCCTTATCTGCTGTAAAACACATGAATACATGCAGTCACGGTGGAATTGAATGGACTTGGAATGAACTTCCCAGACAACGCTTTGATTCTACTCACAAAGAGCTGCTTTAATCTAGATTTTAATCGTATTTTTCTAACCGTAATTTATTTTTCTGTCAGTAATAAAACATGTTCTAGATTTCACTGAGTCTAAACATTTGTCTGTTTATTCCTAATTTAAATTTCAAGTGAGTGTGTCAATGTTGGGGTTCATTTTCAAATGAGCACATTTGATGCATATCTCTTTTTTCCACACACACAAAAAAAAAAAAAACGGTCAGTACATGTATGGACAGCTGTTTAGACAAATAATTAGAAATCTCCACCTTAATATATTTTTTAAATAAATTACAGTTAGGTTAAGTTATGAATAAAAATATAAAGTACTTGCTTCATTTGGGCTCCACTGTGGGTCATATAAGCACAAATTGTAATATAAGTGTTACAAACCCTAATAACAAAAGTCAAATGGACTTATATTCTCATATAAGTTGAAGTTTGTATTTTGATTTGACGTTTGTACTTTGTTGAGGGAAATAAACTTATTGAATTGAAGTTGTCTTTATTTTTTCTCGTTACCCCATCCGGGGATTTGTAGAACCTCTACCAAGGACAACCTGAAGGCAGATGGGGGTTCAGAATCTTGACCAAGAATACTTTCCTTGGGCTGGAGATTAAAACCGTTTCCCACATAGTAGATAACCTCTCTTCATCTGAGCCATGTATTAATTATGCAGCTTGATGATGGAAGACAGAGTCGCACAATTTGCTAACAATCCAACAGATACCCTCGACATTTTCCTCTTTAGAACCAAGACTCTAGTGTGTGGTATTGGGGCCAAATTTAAGACTATACCATCCATTCTGAAGCTATAGCTACTGATCTGATTAATGAGAGGCCGGCATCGGTAAATGAAAAGGAGATTACTCATTTGCGTTAGCTTTTGGGAAGCTAGTTACTAGCATGCTTATGCTGGTCACCCACTGGAATGCCTTCTCCCTCTGCTATCCATTAGCACAGATAGGCTAATGTTAGCATTGGAGAGGCTAATACCTAGCTGTGTCATATGACTTGATGTTTATGTGGAACAGTAGGTGCTGTACAACTACACAACAATAAAGAATTACACTATTCCCAGACTAACTACTGACCGTAGTATGAGGAATATGAAAAGTTTCAGGAGTCTGGCAAACCCACGGTACCAGTAAAGACAGAAAAAAACAATCACAGTCACATTAGCTACTCAGCAGGGGTGCACACAATTTTTTCATTGAGGTACTCAGGGGAACCTGGCGCCGATTTGTGGTACGCCATGAGTTTGGGAAGGGGGGGGGGGGGGGGGGGGGGGGGGG
>SSNR01000014.1:2445715-2456895 GCA_006937965.1 Callopanchax toddi
AAAAGCACCTATGACACTTGAAGTCACTATTGAACTATAAGTCGCTGGCTGAAACACAACTCTTTATTTAAAACAATGTCAGAGAGCATAACAGCATGAACCAGTTCTATCGGGGAAGCTCACTTGTGACGCACACTTAGGTGTCACAACAAAAATAATCCCCAAATATAGTTCCACATGCAGCTCCGGTCCGCAAAGACGCGTTTGGGCAGAGGAAGCAGGTCGGGGTGCACCCCTGGCAATGAAAATATTTTATAGAGCAAACAAGTAGAACACACAGTAAGGCGTAGCACTTTTTTAGGTTATCAAAATATTCTCATATATTAGAGAAAATGGCAAAAAAAATATTTTGATATCCTTTTATATCAGTACCAAACCTCCCTATGCAATAGCTATTTTCCTTACTACTACTTTCCTTGTGATGCAATCTAAGCAGTTCATCTCTCTGCTGTTTGGGTGTAGTTTTGTTAAGGTTTGGCTTGCCGTTTGCCGTTTTAGGGTTTTTGCTGCCAAACCTAGTTGTGGGGAACAGAGTGTTGGGCCTGACGCCTGTCTTCTTCTAGTTTGTTTGAAGCTCTTCTGGAAGCTTTTGTAGCCAGACTCAGAAGGTTTTAATGATTGTGTCATTTCCTTTTTGTTAATGGTTAAAGATTTTTGTTTGTTTAAAGGCTGTATATTTTAGGGGTCCTACCATATTTAGTGTTGTTATGTTAGTTTGTGGGAGATTAAGTAGATTTTGGTTTTAATATTTGTTTGGGCTTTTTTTTTTTTTTTTTGTTAACACATGACTTTAATTTTAAAAGCCTTAGGTAAAGCTAACTAGTCTCATTCGATTTGTTTTAGTTTTGTAAACAAAAAAGGCCAATAAATCATATTTTTTTTAATCTAATCTTTCCCCTCCTCATGTTGGTCAAAACAATTAAAATGTTTTTTTTTTTAAGTCTAATAAGTTCATTTTAAGATGCCACTTGAAAAACAACCACACATTGATTAGAAAGAGATAAAATACTAATACTAGTAGTAATACTATTGTTGACGAGGATCTTCGCTAAAAGTTATTAGCAGTATTTGTACTGTACTCATACTCGATCTCCACCTATCCGAGTCTGTGTCACAGGAGCAGGGAAGCCCGATCCGTCCACTCCCTATTTACCCCGCCAGCTCCTCCGTGGTGGGATAACCAAGGTATTACCAAGACAGCCTAGATATAATCACCCCATGGTGTCCTGGTTGACCCAGTGGGGCTCCTGATGGCAGGACATGCCTGAAACACCTCCCTAGAGAGGTGTCCAGGAGCCATCATGACCAGATGCCCCAACAACATTCTACTTCAAGTCCCTCTCAAACTCCCCACCCCGTCTTTAAGGCTGAGCACGGCCACCCTAAGGTGGGAAATTTCAGCCGCATTTACCTGCAATCTTGTTCTTTTGGTCATCACCCAAAGTTCATGACCATACGTGAGGGTTGGACTGTAGACATTTCAGTTAAGAGCGATACTTTGGGTTTCTGGCTCAGCTCCGTCTTCACCAGAACATCACTGCGGATGCTGTCCGGATCCAGATCACCTATCGATCTCCTGCTCCCCTTCCCTCAATCGTGACCCCGAGATACTTAAACTCCTCTACTTGTGGTACGACCTCTCCCCAGATGGCAATCCACCCTTTTCCGATCGAGAACTATGGCCTCAAATGTTTGTGAAGTTGCCTTTAATTTGAAGGTCTAAAGCTGAACCTTTTGAGCACCAGTGATCTAAAGAGTTTAGACAACAGAAGTCTCAAAGTTTATTTATCTCTACTTTACACCAATCATGTGACCCCGTTAGAATTAACTGTTTATCCGATATGCGACACACTTAAAACACAACTGCAGGTCTGGGTAGCTGGCTGTGTGGCCCAGCTTGATTAATTGGAGCGTTCAGCGGTGGTGATAGCTGTGCTCCTCAGAGACAACACACCGTCTTACTCACTCCACCTTAACCTTTACCGGACACACCGCTCACACCTGATCCCTGAAATTAGACCACCTCTTTCGCCTCCTCTCTCCGTCTCTGTCACACACGACCCGCTGACGGCTCACCTTGCCCAAAGCGTTGCTGCTCAGGAAACGGCAAATATACCCAAAAACGAGCGATGGAGGTTCTGCCTCTGAGCTGAATTAATGAACGTGTAACAGGAAATGCACAAAGAGATTCTCGTAAATGCCCTCTTTTTTTCTGCGAGCGCTCATCTGTCCTGACGCTGAAGGTGAATCACCTCACAATCACTAAGACACAACTAAAGGCTGGCCTCCGTGAGGTTTATGTACCTTTAAACCTGCTGAAGGGGAGGCCATATTTCTCCTGAACTGGAAGGTGACTTCAGACGTAGACGATGGGTAGAAATGCGGAAAGGGTGATGAGAATAAAAAGAACAAGCAGCAACTGAAAGAGTGTCCACCTCCGGTCGGGGTATTGTTCGCGCCGACCGACCCACAATCCCTCACCATCGCCCTCGTCTCACCTTCCATTGTCTCTAACTCATCCTCTCGTGCTCGCTTCTTATCTATCCTCAGAGACTTTCCATCTCTTTTACCTCCGCTTTGTCTCCCTAACACACACACACACACACTTTTAGGTTTTCTCTCCCTCGTCTTTTCACTCTATTCCCACCCTCCCCGGTCAGCTGTCATGGCTGCCACTTTATCGCACCCACTCATTTATTACCCGCCACCATCTCAGGAGGGGCCGTTTAAAAAGGACAGCATGCCCCATCTGAAAAGGCACATACAGCCTTTAACTAAATGATCACATACTTTGCATGAATGGAAACACATACAGGTGTTAAATATAACACGAAAGTTACAAACCAAACAACACCATTTGCACACATGTAGGCCAATGAGGAACAATTTTCCTCAGGTACAACAATTCAGAATAAGTTAGCGTAGATAAACATTGTCTGTTTAGCAGTAATTGAATTTGGTTTAGTTCTTATTTGAATATATGTTTAATATATGTATGTATTCATCCTACTCATAACTTCCTGAATGGCCTTGTTTTGAGAGAAACAGCTATTATGTCCTAAAAGACAGAACAGCTAGCAAAACCCAAGTGTATTGCTGCCTTCTTAAAACAGCAGTAATCTCCAAAATGTCTAAACATTGTTATTTAGACAAAAGTATTAAGAATTTCCAGACCCCAGATAGGCAGGAAGAGCTACATTTTTCTGATGATTTAAGGTTTGTAAATTAACACAAAATCCCATGTCAATAACGGTCTAATTGGAAAATGATAAATGATGGTAGTAAAAAGGTTTATAAAATAACATTACAAGTCCCATTTAGAAACTATTCATTTTGATGAAGGTTGTTTTAGAAAGTACAAAATTGAAGTTATCAACACGGTCCAAATGAATCTTAAGCTGATATAAGCTATTACAGACAGCAGCAGACTTCTACATTTATTAAAGGCATACTCAGTAGCCAGGTAAATAATGTAGCTTTTAACGTTTTTTTTTTTAAAGCCTCTTAACAACGTTCCAACATAGTATAGCCATAAATATATTGTGGAGGTTTAAAAAACCCAAAAGAAATCAATAAAGTAGTTGTCCCGCAGTTCTCTAAAAACTTCAGCCGATAGGATTGGACAATCCAGCTGTCTGTCTGCCGCATTTCCTCACTGCTTGGATTGGCATTAATCCGCCTGGACACATTTTCCGTCTGAACATCCCGGAAGTGAAAGGAGGACAGAATTAGCCGGTGGTCAGTGCTTTCATTTTAAGATAAAATACCAGAGTCCCCCCAAAACACACCTTTTCAGCTAGCAGACAGCTAGCAGACTGACAACAGTCAGTGATGCTAGGTATAAATAAGCCAAACTTTTAAAAATTCTAATGGTTTTTTTTTTACATAAAAGTACTTGTTATGTGATTTTTAACCTAAACTGAAGGCAATTTTGAATAAATTCACAAAATATGTTAAAACAAAGTTGTTGTTTTTTTTTTTAACTAGCCCAAAAACACCACCTACAATACTCAGGATATTTCTAAATGTTGAGGTATACTGCTGCGTTTGCACCTTCTGTCCCACACAAACAAGTTTCTGGTGCAAAACACAGCTTTTAGTGCATCTGTGTGAACAGATGATACCAAAATGCTTTTAAACAATAACCAAGCGGCCTATTTTGAACATACCCACTTTTACTTTTTAAAGAAAATCAACAAAGGACCTGTTGTTAAAAGTTCTTCAACATTTATTTTTATGTAGAAAACCGAAAACATCAGAAAATACTGGTTTGAGTAGACCATCCAAACTAACAATGTTCTTCCTCTGTATTTTGATATGTAGTTAATGTGGACATTACTGCCATCTAGTGGTGGTGTAGGGGTAGTTCCGCTTTCTTTTAAGCCAACGTTTGTGATATTTGTTATAAACAGTCCAAAAAAGGGGAAGACAGAGCCTCAGTTCTCATAAACGTGTTCTCATTTTGTCACCCTGGATTTACTTTATTCGTACAAAAAACTCAAAAAAAATTTTAAACATTTAATTTAATTTACAAAATTCAAACAAGCTGACACTACTTTGCATATTTAAGAAACAGATGTTCTGTGGCATGTTTCTCTTTGTGATATTATCACCAAAAAACAAAGAAAAGTTACTCTCGAATCTTTGAGAATAATCTTCTCTCTCTGCATTTTGATATGTAGTTGGTATGGATTTTTGCCACCTAGTGGTGCTGTAGGGAATTTCAGCATTTTTGTTATGTAGACATATTTCTATGAATGGAGAAAAAAATCTGTTAAAAACACACGCAACAAGATAGAAGGGGCATTAGTTCCCCTGAACTTGTCTTCTCAGGCATATTTTACCCACCCTGCATTGCTTTAATCATTCATCAAGCAACAATTATGCTCAACGCAGCTCAATTTACTACAATGAAACAAGCTGACAAAAGAAAATTATACGAGTATAATAATACTGAGACGCACTTTGAAGTCCTGACATGAAAAAAAAAAGTGAATGTTTGCAGATGATCTTATTCTACAGCAGCGTGTTTCCATGTTTCCTAATTAATCCTACAGAATTTGTAGGAGATTAGGAAAGGTTCGAGCCGGTGTCCACATTTCACCGATATTACGTCTTAATCCTCCCAAGTGATGCCTTTCTCAGCCCTGACGACAACTGGAAAAAAATAAAATAAAATACAATAATCTCTTGTTTTCTTTTTCTCTTTTTTATTGTGGGCAAACAACCAGGAAGAGAATTAAAGCACAGACAGATACAGACAGACGCTGGCAGGAACGGGCTGATAAACAGGAAGTCGCACATGCCTGGGCATACAAAATATCAATCACACACACAAAGTAACACACACACTCGCGCTGTGCCAGACAGATTAAGGCTCTGATTAAGGCGGGTGTCGCATAAAAGTCCTGGAACAGTAAATATCCTTAATTTGTAGAGTAATTAAACAGATTAGCTGCCATGAATATCTTACCAGGGATTAGCTCAGCTCACACACAACGCACCAGCGGGTTGGATGGCACACAAACACACACAACGGGAATAGTAATGCCTGGAAAAGCAAAGTTTGCAACCTTTGTATACAAAGCAACCTGTTGAGGTTGAGGTAAAGAAAGAGGAGCACAAAGACAAATAATCGTTTTCTTCTTTAGACTTTCAAAAAAAAACGAGCTTTTATCAAAGTTATATAAGAAAAGACTTGTCACTCTAATGACCTGTTTTGTGCACCGAGAAGGAAAAGAAAGGATGAAGAAAAAAACCAAAAGAACAAGGACCGGACTCGCTGCGAGTGGATCGCGCTTCATCCTGCTTCGCCAAAGAGAAGCTGCCAATCAAAGGCGGCTGAACGCCGTCCCACTTCCTGTGCTGGCCCGGCGCCTCGGTACAGCGCCGCAAAATCCACAACCAGCACAAAAACCAACGCACACGCGCGTTCAGAGCACGCACTAGCTAACGAGAACACAAGCAACACTATTTTCACAAGAAATGCAACTTTTTTTTTTTCCGGCAAACCCGACAACAAACCATTAACTAGAAGGTCTCTTCATCCGTCTGCAGGTTTTAAAGCTAAACCCTGAAGCTGAGCTGTTGTCCGTTAAACGAATTAGGCGTTGCGATTAAAAGAGGGGGGGGGAACTAGTCGTTTCCTGCCGATTCTCCCCGACACGACTAATGAAACCCGGTGTTATAAAGAGAAACAAAGCCAGCAAATAAAGCAAAGAACGGGAGAGACGATAATGGATGAGGACAGGGAGGGAGGAGACGAGGTGTGGAGGAGAAGGAAATGGAAAAAGATGACAAATGTGTGATACAGAAGGAGAAGTTAATGAGGTCGGAAGTAAATGAAACCGTGCATGGTGCTAACCTGCTCAGCTAGGCAGCAGCTGTGTGTGGTGTGTGTGTGTGTTAGCAAAACTCTGGAGTGTGTATCTGTGATTGTGTGTGTGTAGGAAGCCCCTAAAGCGCAGGATGGAGACATTTGTCTCTGAGTGGAATTACAAGTGGCGGGCCGAACAAACCTTCAAGAGGCCTGGGAGAGACAGAAGGAAAGGAAGGGAATAAAAGAAGTATTTCCTGCTTTTTATTTTCCCGTCTGAGTGTGTTCTGGTGTTGATCACCTCTTTGGGACGTTTGCTGTTAAATCTAAAAGCATATTATTCATTTTTGGATCGCTAATGGAATATTTTGTCTATTTTGAAGTGTTTTTGTGTAAAAATGATCATAATTCCTATTTTATCCATTGTAAAAAACTTCATGAACAGCCTCTGTTTGGAGAAATAGCGAGCATTCTTACAGGTTATATGTTTTTTAAAAGATTTTGTAAGTGCTTGAAACAAGAAATTCACCAAAACATTGACTAGTGATCGGAATCTGTCAATATTCTGCAAGATCGGCTTAATTATTTGGTCTGAAAATCATAAATCCAGTTTATTTTTCAGCCAATAAACTCACCATCACCAAGATTTAAACGTTTTTACTTCCAGAAGTTGAGGTATTTTGTTACAGAAAAACCACATGATACTTCACATGTTATTGTCACATGTGAAAACAGATAAAAGTACCATGTGACATGTGAAATACATTTAAAAAAATATGTTTTGCACATGTTTCTCATGTGAATTTAGACCAAAGAAATGTGAATTTCACATGGGGATAAATCACACATGTTGAATTAACATGTAAAACACAAGTCACATGTCAATTTGGGTCATTTTTAACATGTTCATGTGACCCCATGTGGTCACAGGGTGTTCTACGTGGGCTCACATGTGAAAAACATGTTTAGGTTGATGTGGTTTTTGGGTATTGGAAGTCACAATTTAACAAAAACCTGCAAACTGGTACCAGACCTCAAAATCAGTTTATCTCTACTTGAAACTGTAGCTGAAATCGGTTGTAAATTGATAACAAAATTCTATTAAATTTTGGTGACTGTAGCTATTTTAAGAAGGCAGCAATAACCTGCAAATTGGTATCGGACCTTAAAATCAAAATCAGTTTATCTTTACTTATAACTTTAGCTGAGACTGTTTGTAACCCGATAACAAAATTCTATTAAAGTTTGGTGATTGTAGCTATTTTAAGAAAGCAGCAAGAACCTGAAAAAATCTGCAAACCGGTATCGGACCTTAAAATCAAAATCAGTTTTTCTTTACTTATAACTTTAGCTGAGACTGGTTGTAACCTGAAAACACAATTCTATTAAAGTTTGGTGATTGTAGCTATTTTAAGAAGGCAGCAATAACCTGCAAACTGGTATCAGGCTTTAAAATCAAAATCAGTTTATCTCGACTTAAAACTTTAGTTGAAACTGGTTGTAACCCAATAAGAAAATTCTATTAAAGTTTGGTGATTGTAGCTATTTTAAGAAGGCAGCAATACACTACATTAGTAGTTTGTGCATCAATCCTCTAGGGCAGAGGTCACTAACAGGTGGACTTCAGTCTGGATTCAGGTGTTTATTCAATTTCCCAACATGGGAATTTATCCACAACTGATTATTTATAACTTTTACAACAAAAAAAAAAAGAATGAAATGTCCCTTTACAGCTCTGTTGTCATGATGCAAAAACAACTCAAGGCTCGGTTTGTAAGGGTGTAAAGATGTTTTGTGTATTCATCCTGGAAAACAAGGTTTGCCAGCTTCAATATTTAACAGATCATCTAAGCTCAAGTACAGCCTCTGTCGGAGTGACAAACTTTGCTCAGCTGATCCGCTGAAGTCGTTGGTGGAATCGGAACACGCTAAGTCATTTACCGTGGCTTCGCCAAAATGTATAGCTCAGTGAAACGAGATGAAAAGATACAGCAAAGCAGATTCAAACACTTTGAGTTTTTAAATCACCGTGGATTTGTGCTAAGTCAGAGAAAATGATGTATCCAAGCATATGATCGCAGCCCTGCTACAGTAAGTCATTTAGACTGCCTTTTAGACAGCGCCTATCATTAAGATGGGAACAGTTCAGGGTGTGCCTGCTGCACTGAGTCTGGTCAGAGCTACAGAGAGATACTTGTCAGCTTTATACTGCTGCACAACTGACATTTGCAGTATTTTATTTATCTTATTGACAGTAGGTCAGCATTGGAGTGAAAAGAAGAAAAATGGTCAGTGAGTGAGTCCTCGGGCTGACTGTTTAGAAACAAATCTTAGGATTTTAATTTAAAGTACAAAACGCTGATTCGACCTTCTTAAATGACTACATCAACCGTTTTGAGGTGTGCTCTTCTACACCGAGCAGCTTCAGTTCAGAGAAATAGAGTTTACATTTACGGAGACTGATAAGCTAACAGCTAATCCAAACCAGCCAAGACAAAATGCATTGCTGCCGTCTTAAAAAAAAAAGAAAAGAAGCTACAACCTCGTGAGATTTAAAGCAATTAATCTGACTTTAATTTGTTAAAATTTAAGTCACGCATTTCACTGTTAAACACGTAGATATGTGTTTATTATAAATGTAAACAACACCATCATCAGCAAAAAGGAGCACTTCCTTAGCATCCATAAAGCAAATGTGGAAGGAATTTAATATTTTAATATGCTGACTGTACTGACGAGCTAAAAATGGCTGATCTTAATGGACCAATGACAAAGCAGATTTCTGATATCTTAGAACGACGGTCCACATTTTTTGAAGTGGGAATGTTATGATCAATTAATAGTTTGCTTGTTATAGATAGCTATTTGAATAGCCTCAGTTTGGAGAAACAGAAAATAGAACGGAAGGAAATAACTAGCTAACAGTTAGCTTAAGTAGAACCAGTTACAAAGGGTTTTAGAACGATTCTCATCTCAAAATGTCAGTAGTTTTTGCAAATGAAATTTTAAAACCATTACATTGCCACATATACTATACTCCCACCATTAAGAATTATTAAAATGGGTCAAAAGCAGAGGTGAATTTACCCTAAAAGGACGAGTAAAGGATAATTATTGGGGATCAGAGGAAGAGAAGCAGTTTACCATGTAGGAGACCAGGGTTCAAACCCTGACCCAATATGTCTCGAAAAATAATTGGGAAGATACTGAACCTAAACCTGCCTCCCGGGCGCCATCCAAGATGGCTGCCCACAATAAATTTTTGAGGATGGGTCAAAAGCAGAAATGAATAAAGTACACAATTTTCAAGCAAATTTATTATAAAATTCCAGGTGGAAAAAAAATGGCCTGAATTTCCTCCAAACAATTTATGATCCAACCCTCGATGTTTAAGCTTCTAAATAAGTATAGAATTCAATGTAAAAAAAAAAAAAAAAAACAGAAGAAGTAATGCTAAATTACGCCTCTGTGGCTACAATGTAGCTCACTGCCATCCGAGTATAAACGACTGTCGTGCCGGACATTTACATTTTAAATTAAATGCATTTTAAAGGTTTTTAAGACCATTTTGCATTAACTGCTATGAACCTTAAAAGATTTGCACTATTTTTAAGAAGGCAGCAATAGGCTCTGCACGTCTAAACTAGCTGTTGTAGACTTCATTTCTTTGAACTGGAAATCATCAACAACGGATAAGATCTTACACCTCAAAATGAACAAAATAAACATTTAGGCTGAAGTCAACGCAACATGCTAATTTAGCTTAACAAGCTAGTTAGAAGAGATGTGATTCAGGGTTTCTACGCCTCATAGTGAAGTTAAATACAGAAAGACGGAGCTCATGTATGGATACGATGATGTTTACAGTAGATCCCTGAGGATGGCGGCAGCGTTTTCTGTTTGTGAGTGAGATCTCAGTCCTCCTGAAAGAGGGACATCTGTGCCAGGCTTCCAGTCTTCCACTGGCCAATCTAACTCCCACCAGGAGCTGGCACCGTCTGCCTCAGCCCAACTCAAGCCAGCCCTGCTCATCATTAGGAAGCAAAGGCACGGGGCATTCGAGAAGTCCGTCCTGCCAAGCTCAGCGCCAAAGACGGCGAGGCATTAAGAAGCTCGAGGACGACTGCGGAAGCCAATAAAGCCGCTATTTTGCACCCAAGTCTTGTGTGTTTGCCTTCCCACGCTGTGCAGTTGTGATTACACATGTAAATATTTGGTGGTGCGCAAACTCAAAGAACAGAAGCCCTTCTGTCCGGCCGCGGCGCAAACTAAATGTCAAGCAAACGGGCTCGTGACGTCGGCAGAGTGCTTTGCCTGGGAAGGAAAGAAAGAAAAAAAAAAGACATCTCTTTTCTTTGTGAGGGGGGGAACAGCATCATCTTTGTTCAGGCCGTCAAGATAATAATCTGCGCGTTGATTCAGATGAGAAGCAGTGCACTGCTGTCTCAGGCTTTGGAGAAGCGTTCCATCACGCCACTTCCCCTACACGCTTCCCTGAGACCGTCCGGCGTCGACGTTGGAGGCAAATAGCATCCCACTGCCTACTGCCGCTTTTTATCCAGAGCTCCAACCCAACAGATCTCCATCAGCTCGTCAAGACATCAGCCGCAGCCTGGCAGATATCAAGTTATGATAGCGATGTTGACTAATTTAGAGCAAGATTGAATTCCCTCACCCCCCTCAAACCCCATCTCTCATGCTGTCAAATAAAGGCCTCCGAGTCTAGACTGATGGTATCAAAAAATGCTTAATTAGCTTGTAATAAATTCACATTTTCCTCCACAAAGCCTCAGCCCTGCTTCACAGCTCTGTCTGTAACGTGATACCACCCCCCCCCCCCCCCCCCCCCCCCCCCCCCCCCCCC